>RJWK010035450.1:0-22187 GCA_004363435.1 Platanista minor | reverse complement strand
GTTAAAAAAAAAAAAAAAATGAGAAGACAGAAAAACAAAGCAGATGAAGGAGCAAGATAAAAACCCACCAGAACTAACAAATGAAGAGGAAATAGGCAGTCTACCTGAAAAAGAATTCAGAATAATGATAGTAAAGATGATCCAAAATCTTGGAAATAGAACAGAGAAAATGCAAGAAACATTTAACAAGGACCTAGAAGAACTAAACAAGTAACAATGAAAAACATAATAAATGAAATTAAAAATATTCCAGAAGGGATCAATAGCACAATAACTGAGGCAGAAGAACGGATAAGTGACCTGGAAGATAAAATAGTGCAAATAACTACTGCAGAGCAGAATAAAGAAAAAAAGAATGAAAAGAACTGAGGACAGTCTCAGAGACCTCTGGGAAAACATTAAACACACTAACATTCGAATTATAGAGATCCTAGAAGAAGAAGAGAAAAAGAAAAGGACTGAGAAAATATTTGAAGAGATTATAGTTGAAAAATTCCCTAAAATGGGAAAGGAAATAGTTAATCAATTGCAGGAAGCACAGACAGTCCCATACAGGATAAATCCAAGGAGAAACGCCAAGACACATATTAATCAAACTGGCAAAAATTAAATACAAAGAAAACATATTAAAAGCAGCAAGGGAAAAACAACAAATAACACACAAGGGAATCCCCATAAGGTTAACAGCTGATCTTTCAGCAGAAACTCTGCAAGCCAGAAGGGACTGGCAGGACATATTTAAAGCGATGAAGGAGAAACACCTACAACCAAGATTACTCTACCCAGCAAGGATCTCATTCACATTTGATAGAGAGATTAAAACCTTTACAGACAAGCAAAAGCTGAGTGAATTCAGCACCACCAAACCAGCTTTACAGCGTATGCTAAAGGAACTTCTCTAGGCAACAAACACAAGAAAAGGAAAAGACCTAAAATAACAAACCCAAAACAATTAAGAATATGGGAATAGGAACATACATATCAATAATTACCTTAAATGTAAAACGATTAAATCCTCCCACCAAAACACACAGACTAGCTGAATGGATACAAAAACAAGACCCATATATATGCTGTCTACAAGAGACCCACTTCAGTCCTAGGGACACATACAGATTGAAAGTAAGGGGATGGAAAAAGATATTCCATGCAAATGGAAATCAAAAGAAAGCTGGAGTAGCAATTCTCATATCAGACAAAATAGACTTTAAAATACAGACTATTACAAGAGACAAAGAAGGACACTACATCATGATCAAGGGATTGTTCCAAGAAGAAGATATAACAATTGTAAATATTTATGCACCCAACATAGGAGCACCTCAATACATAAGGGAAATACTAACAGGCATAAAAGGGGAAATCAACAGTAACACATACATAGTAGGGGACTTTAACACTCCACTTTCACCAATGGACAGATCACCCACAATGAAAATAAATAAGGAAACACAAGTTTTAAATGATACATTAGACAAGATGGACTTAATTGATATTTATAGGACATTCCATCCAAAAACAACAGAATACACATTTTTCTCAAGTGCTCATGGAACATTCTCCAGGATAGATCATATCTTGGGTCACAAATCAAGCCTTGGTAAATTTAAGAAAACTGAAATTGTATCAAGTATCTTTTCTGACCACAACGGTATGAGACTAGATATCAATTGCAGGAAAAGATCTGTAAAAAATACAAACACATGGAGACTAAACAATACACTACTTAATAACCAAGTGATCACTGAAGAAATCAAAGAGGAAATCAAAAAATACCTAGAAACAAATGACAATGGAGACACGATGACCCAAAACCTATGGGATGCAGCAAAAGCAGTTCTAAGAGGGAAGTTTATAGAAATACAATCTTACCTTAAGAAACAGGTAACATCTGAAATAAACCACCTAACTTTGCACCCAAAGCAGTTAGAGAAAGAAGAACAAAAAAACCCCAAAGTTAGCAGAAGGAAAGAAATTATAAAGATCAGATCAGAAATAAATGAAGAAGAAATGAAGGAAACGATAGCAAAGATCAATAAAACTAAAAGCTGGTTCTTTGAGAAGATAAACAAAATTGATAAACCATTAGCCAGACTCATCAAGAAAAAAAGAGAGAAGACTCAAATCAGAATTAGAAATGAAAAAGGAGAAGTAACAACTGACACTGCAGAAATGCAAATGATCATGAGAGATTACTACAAGCAACTATCTGCCAATAAAATGGACAACCTGGAAGAAATGGACACATTCTTAGAAATGCACTAACTGCCAAGACTGAAGCAGGAAGAAATAGAAAATATGAACAGACCAATCACAAGCATTGAAATTGAGACTGTGATTAAAAATCTCCCAACAGGGCTTCCCTGGTGGCGCAGTGGTTGAGAGTCCGCCTGCGGATGCAGGGGACGAGGGTTCGTGCCCCAGTCCGGGAAGATCCCACATGCCGCGGAGCAGCTGGGCCCGTGAGCCATGGCCACTGAGCCTGTGGGTCCGGAGCCTGTGCTCCACAATGGGAGAGGCCACGACAGTGAGAGGCCCGCTTACCGCAAAAAAAAAAAAAAAAATCTCCCAACAAAGAAAAGCCCAGGAACAGATGGCTTCACAGGCAAATTCTATCAAATATTTAGAGGACTTCTCAAACTCTTTCAAAATATAGCAGAGGGAGGAACACTCCCAAACTCATTCTACAAGGCCACCATCACCCTGATACCAAAACCAGACAAGGATGTCACAAAGAAAGAAAACTACAGGCCAGTATCAATGATGAACATAGATGCAAAAATCCTCAACGAAATACTAGCAAACAGAATCCAACAGCACATTAAAAGGATTATACACCATGATCAAGTGGGGTTTATTCCAGGAATGCAAGGATCCTTCTATATATGCAAATCAATCAACGTGATACACCATATTAACAAATTGAAGGAGAAAAACCATATGATCATCTCAATAGATGCAGAGAAAGCTTTCGACAAAATTCAACACCAATTTATGGTAAAAACCCTGCAGAAAGTAGGCATGGGGGAACTTTCCTCAACATGATAAAGGCCATATATGACAAACCTACAGCCAACATCATTCTCAATGGTGAAAAACTGAAACGATTTCCACTAAGATCAGGAAAAAGACAAGGTTGCCCACTCTCACAACTATTATTCAACATAGTTTTGGAAGTTTTATTCACAGCAATCAGAGAAGAAAAAGGAATCCAAATTGGAAAAGAAGAAATAAAGCTGTCATTGTTTGCAAATGATATGATACTATACATAGAGAATCCCTAAGATGCTACCAGAAAACTACTAGAGCTAATCAATGAATTTGGTAAAGAAGCAAGATACAAAATTAATGCACAGAAATCTCTGGCATTCCTATACACTAATGATGAAAAATCTGAAAATGAAATTAAGAAAACACTCCCATTTACCACTGCAAAGTAAAGAATAAAATATCTAGGAATAAACCTACCTAAGGAGACAAAAGACCTGTATGCAGAAAATTATAAGACACTGATAAAAGAAATTAAAGATGATACAAATAGATAGAGAGATATATCATGTTCTTGGATTGGAAGAATCAACACTGTGAAAATTTCTCTACTACCCAAAGCAATCTACAGATTCAATGCAATCCCTATCAAACTTCGACTGGC
The DNA here is from genome assembly GCA_004363435.1 of Platanista minor. Lineage (NCBI taxonomy): Eukaryota > Metazoa > Chordata > Mammalia > Artiodactyla > Platanistidae > Platanista > Platanista minor. The sequence goes on along the minus strand of RJWK010035450.1, from coordinate 18,535 downwards.
ATTTTTCACAGAACTAGAACAAAAAATTTCACAATCTGTATGGAAACACAAAAGACCCCGAATAGCCAAAGCAATCTTGAGAACGAAAAATGGAGCTGAAGGAATCAGGCTCCCTGACTTCAGACTACACTACAAAGCTACAGTAATCAAGACAGTATGGTACTGGCATAAAAACAGAAACATAGATCAATGGAACAGGCTAGAAAGCCCAGAGATAAACCCACACACATATTGTCACCTTATATTTGATAAAGGAGGCAAGTATATACAGTGGAGAAAAGACAGCCTCTTCAATAAGTGGTGCTGGGAAAACTGGACAGCTACATGTAAAAGAGTGAAATTAAACTCCCTAACACCATACACCAAAATAAACTCAAAATGGATTAAAGACCTAAATGTAAGGCCAGACAATATAAAACTCTTAGAGGAAAACTTAGGCAGAACACTCTATGACATAAATCACAGCAAGATCCTTTTTGACCCACCTCCTAGAGAAATGGAAATAAAAACAATAATAAACAAATGGGACCTAATGAAACTTAAAAGCTTTTGCACAGCAAAGGAAACCATAAACAAGACCAAAAGAGAACCCTCAGAATGGGAGGAAATATTTGCAAATGAAGCAAGTGACAAAGGATTAATCTCCAAAATTTACAAGTAGCTCAGGCAGCTGAAAAGCAAAAAAACAAACAACCCAATCCAAAAATGGGTAGAAGACCTAAAAAGACATTTCTCCAAAGAAGATATACAGACTGCCAACAAACACATGAAAGAATGCTCAACATCATTAATCATTAGAGAAATGCAAATCAAAACTACAATGAGATATCATGTCACACCGGTCAGAATGGCCATCATCAAAAAATCTAGAAACAATAAATGCTGGATAGGGTGTGGAGAAAAGGGAATACTCTTGCACTGCTGGTGGCAATGTAAATTGATATAGCCACTATGGAGAACAGTATGGAGGTTCCTTAAAAACCTAAAAGTAGAACTACCATATGACCCAGCAATCCCACTACTGGGCATATACACTGAGAAAACCATAATTCGAAAAGAATCATGTACCAAAATGTTCATTGCAGCTCTATTTACAATAGCCAGGAGATGGAAGCAACCTAAGTGTCCATCATCGGATGAATGGATAAAGAAGATGTGGCACATATATACAATGGAATATTACCCAGCCATAAAAAGAAATGAAATGGAGTTATTTGTAGCGAGGTGGATGGACCTACAGTCTGTCATACAGAGTGAAGGAAGTCAGAAAGAGAAAACCAAATACCGTATGCTAATACATATACATGGAATCTAAGGGAAAAAAAAAAAAGTCATGCAGAACCTAGGGGTAAGACGGGAATAAATACACAGACCTACTAGAGAATGGACTTTAGATATGGGGAGGGGTAAGCGTAAGCTGTGACAAAGTGAGAGAGTGGAATGGACATATATACACTACCAAATGTAAAATAGATAGCTAGTGGGAAGCAGCCGCATGACACAGGGAGATCAGCTTGGTGCTTTGTGACTACCTAGAGGGGTGGGATAGGGAGGGTGGGAGGGAGGGAGACACTGAGGGAAAAGATATGGGAAAATATGTATATGTATAACTGATTCACTTTGTTATAAAGCAGGAACTAACACACCATTGTAAAGCAATTATACTCCAATAAAGATGTCAAAAAAAAGAATATTTGAGTTCCCTGACGGAAATGATTTTGGAAAGAACAAATTTCGGAAAAAGTTCATAAACTCAGTATTTTATGAGTTACACATATGACATTCAAAAGGAGATGTTTGGTATTCAATAAGAAGTGCAAGTCAGGCATACCAAGAAGAGCTCTGGAATAAAGGTATAATTTTCAGAAACATAGAAATACACACTATTTAAAGCTGGGATTTTGAATGAAGTTACCAACAAAGTGAAATGGAGTTTAAAAGGAAGGAAGGGAGAAGTCATAGGAATAGCCAAATGAGGGAACTTAGAAGGAACCAGCAAAGGATCCTGAAGAGTAGACAATGGTAAAGAAAATAAAATAAAGGGAGTGTGGTATGCTGGTATGCATAGCCAAGTGAAGAAAGCATTTCGAGGCAAAAACAATGCTCAAAAATTTCAAATGCTGCTGATAGATCAAAGAAGATAAGAACTGAGTTTCTTTCTTTTCTTCCAGTAAACTTCCCCACAGGCAATAGTTGTTTACCCACTGTCCATTCTAAGACCATCTTATTTGGGGCAATATAAAATTAAACAAAGAATTATGATATAGTAATCACACTTTTGGGTATATATCCAAAGGAAACAAAATCCAAACCTCGAAGAGATATCTGCATTCCCATGTTTGCTGCAACACTATTCACATTAGCCAAGATACGGAAGCAACTGAAATGCCCAACGACAGATAAGTGAACAAAGAAAATATTGTACTTACTTGCAATGGAATATTATTGAGCTTTTAAAATGAAGTAAATCCCACCATTTGCAACAACAGGGGTGAACTTGGAGGACATTATGCCAACTGAAACAAGCCAGACACTGAAGGACAAATACTAGAGAATCTCACTTATATGAGAATTCTAAAATAGTCAAACTCAGAAACAGAGTAAAATGGTGGTTACAAGGATTTGGGGAGAAGGGGAAATGGGAGGTGTTAGTCAAAGGATATAATGTATGAGTTAAGCAAGATGAATTAGTCCTAGAAATCTACTGTATAGCATACAACCTATAGTTAATAATACTGGATTTAGTACTTAAAAACTTGCCTAGAGTGTAGATATTATGTTAAACATTCTCACCAAGTAAATAAATACAGAAAACTTTTGGAAACGCTAGATATGTTTATGGCACTGATTGTGGTCATGGTTTTGTGTGTGTATACTTTAAACATCAAATTGTATACATTCAAAATGTACAGCTTTTTTGTTGTCAATCATATCTCAATAAAGTGTTTTTTAATATTTAGATAGATAGATGGATAGATAGACAGACAGACAGATAGAGCCTCTGTTAGGTAAGGTTCCAGGTTTTTAACATAGCTTAACTCATTTAATCCTCACAACTATTCTGGTTTACTATGTAATTTATTCAAAGTCGGGGTTAGAGTTTCCTAAAATGAGCAAGGCTAAAAATAATACATTGGAAAAAGAGAATTGGTACAACATCAAGAAATGTGTAGATGTTGTATTTATTTTGTATGAACATTTATCCTCAGTAAAATGACAACAATAACAACACTCTTAAAATACATAGAAAGAGGGCTTCCCTGGTGGCACAGTGGTTGAGAGTCCGCCTGCCGATGCAGGGGACACGGGTTTGTGCCCCGGTCCAGGAGGATCCCACATGCTGCGGAGCGGCTGGGCCCGTGAGCCATGGCCGCTGGGCCTGCGCGTCCGGAGCCTGTGCTCCGCAACGGGAGAGGCCACAACAGTGAGAGGCCCGTGTACCGCAAAAAAAAAAAAAAAAAAAAAAAAAAATAGAAAGAAGTTTAATAATTGTTACATGATATCTTTTCCTGAATTTATATCTCTGATGAGTAGGAAAATTAATATTGGATTCCATTTCAAACAAGATGGTGTAGACCTGTATCTCCTTGTTCCTCCTCACTAAGCAATACTGTAAACCTGAGAGATATGGACCATAGCAGGCAGAGCTGGCAGGAGAGACCAAACTACACTAAGCAAACTGGTCCAGGCAACCTATTTTGTATCACCTCAATGTCCTTCCTTTATCAGGGGGCAAGCAGGCAGAATCCAGTTACAGTCTTAGTGTGGGAAGCCGTTTTATTCCTGCAGGACAACACTCTCCTGATTGCTGAGAGACATCTGGCAGGATGTAGGGCACTGATAAGAGAGATCTCAACACACTCTACACACAGAAACATCAGACAGCCCCTGGCCTGGAGGAACATTTTCTATCCCCTCAGGCCACACCTGGGAGCCCCAGAGGTACAAGATAAACTAATCAGACTAGAATAATACCACAAAGTCTCCAAAAATTAAACTGTCATTGGAACCACAGCCCAGAAAAGTAAGCTAAGACCCAAGTGCTGAACCTCAGCAGGGTAACTGACTGCTAATATATATATATATATATATATATATATATATATATATATATATATATATATATATATATATATATATATATATATATTTAAATAGGACCCAGAATCTCCTAACATAATAGACAAAATGTTCAGGTTACAATCACCTATTACACCAAGAACGAAAACAGCACAGCTTAAATCAGAAAAGACATTCAACTGATGCCGATATTGAGATATATCTGAAGGTAGAATTATCTGACAAAAAATCTAAAGCAGCCATCATAAGAATACTCCAGCAATCAAATACATATTTTCTTGAAACAAATGAGAATAATGGAAAATCTTAGCAATGTGTCATAAAAAAGACTCACATGATAATTACAGAAGTGAAAAATACAATAACAGAAAAAGCAACACTCGTTGGATGAGCTAGAGCGCAAATATCAGAAGAGAGGACTAGTGAACTTAAGGGAAGAACAAAATTCGGCAAATCTAAACAGACAGAAAATAGAGTAAAAGATAGAAGAACAAAAGCCTTAGATATCATGGATCATTACAGAAGGTCTGACATTTGTATCGCTGGAGTCTCAGAGAAGAGGAAAAAGGGAATGGGGCTGAAAGAGTATTTGAAGGGATAATGTCTGAAACTTCCCAAATTTGGGAAAAGACACAAACCTGTAGATCCAAGCAGCTGAGTGAACCCAAACAGTATAATCCCAAAGAAATCTGTTTCAGGATGCATCAAAAGTCAACTTTTAAAAGAAAAAAATAAAGAGAGAAATAAATTGGAAACAGCCAGATAGAAGTTACTTATTCCCTTTAATAGGAATACCAATTCAAATAACCAATGATTTCCCATTTGAAACCATGGAGGCCAGAAGAAAGTGCTGAAAGAAGATAATTACCAGTAGTGAATTCTACAGCTCACAAAACATGAAAGGGAAATGGACAGTCTCAGATAAAAGAAAATTAATACTGACTCGACAAATTTATTTTGACATTGTGTGTAATCAATGATTTGGAACTGAAATAAAATAAATACTGCAGTTTTTAAATTTTATTTATTTATTTTTGGCTGTGTTGGGTCTTCATTGTTGCGTGTGGGCTTTCCCTAGTTGCAGCAAGCGGGGGCTACTCTTCATTGCGGTGCACAGGTTTCTCACTGCAGTGGCTTCTCTCGTTGCAGAGCATGGGCTCTAGGCTCGCAGGCTTCAGTAGTTGTCACACATGGGCTTAGCTGCTCTGCAGCATGTGGGATCTTCCTGGACCAGGGCTTGAACCGGTTCCCCTGCATTGGCAGGCAGATTCTTAACCACTGCACCACCAGGGAAGTCCTGCAGTTTTTAATGTTTTAAAGTATCTGTTACTTCCTTTTCCTCTCTTTTCTTATCATTTTAAATAAGAGGGGAAAATTAAAACATTTTTCTTTGAGTATCATATGATTTCATTTGCCAAATTTGCATTTATTTATAGTTTTTCATTATTTGTGTAACTGATTCATAGAGCCATATAAATGAAATTATCTCAAAGCAAATCAAAGAAAAAATTTTATAAGGAATACAAACTTATATTCAAGCTTATAATGTTTTTGAGAGAAACAGTAAACTTAAGTAGATTATAAATATATGCTTTACATTTGTAGACATCTGTAAATTCAAGAGAGTTTAGAGACATTTTCTCAGTCACTGAAAAATCCTCGCAACACTCTGAAGTAGAAGTCCCAATATCACCAGAGAAAGCAGGTTTGTCTAAAATGAAGAATTTGAGCTTTACCTTAGCCAGATCACCATGGCCTAAATCCTAGCCCTAATGTTTCTTAGCCTGAATAATTTTACACAATGAATTTAATTTCTGTTTTATAATTTCCTTAATTGAAAATGAGAAATATTTATTTTCTTTGCTGATGAGAATATTTCATGCAGTAATTCATACACATTGTGCTGAACACAGGGCCTGGCAGCTTTCAGATATCTAAAATGGATTGATAAGAATAAACAAATGAGGAGACTTAGTAACGGAAAGGTTACCTGACTTGCTCAATCATCAAGACAGAAAATGACATAAGTGGTACTAATATAAAATTACCATGGTTTTTTTTAGCTCTTTTCAACTCTAAGAAAAGTGGAAATTATCATTTATTTTCAAAGAAATAGCAATTCTATGAAACCCCTTTGAAAGCAGGTATTGAGCAAATAAGCCTGTGTTAGCCATCTTTGAATCACAAAAATTTGCAGGGTTCCTCAGAGGGAGAGGTGCTGCTTAATAATATTGGATAAATTCACGAGTGAATAAATGAATACGTTGCTTTTATATATCAATGTATGCAGTCCTTCTTCATTGAGAATCTTATAGCAAAAAACACTTTTCTCTTTATTATAAAGTACTTGAAATTAAACATAGTAAAATGTAGTACCCAAATTCACACTAAATAAAATTAAATACAATTCTACAACATAGTCAATTTTTACATAGTGCTTAGTCAATCATTAATGCAGATAAATGTACTGCCTTTTATGATCTTTTAAATAACCGACTGGTTTTTTTACAATATAATTTCTTCTTCCAAGAAGTGTCAGAGTTCATTGTAACTATGTATAATTTTCCCCTTCAAACTGTACTCATAAAGTGCAGCATTTAAATTGGTAGTACATGCATTATTTTTCATGGTCACTTTAGTATTAAATCTCTCTACATGGTTCCTTACGAAATATCACTAACTCAGCTTCCAGGTCATAGGGTAGATGCTGGGAGATTAGAATTATGCACGACTGGTTGAAAAATAGGCAAATGTGAAGATTTCCAGCTGGTGGTATAATAGGGCTCTTCTGAAACAGACAAAAAGACTCTGCCATGGCTAATGGATAAAAATCATAAAATATTTACACCCAGGATGGCGTAAGAAGTTAATTCTAGAAGGCTGAAGAGATTTGTAATACAAGAGAGATGCATCATACAGCATGTTAGTTGCACAAACCGAAAATAATTCATCACTGGGGTACAGTTTTAGATAACATCTAGAAGACAAGAGAGAATCACACAGTCTAATTCTTCCATTTGTATCCATAATACCTACATAGTGATTGAGACATAGAGGGATTTAATAAAAGTTCAGGAATTAGTCATGAATTAACCTTTCCTATTATCTTACATTTTCTCCCTCAGTCATTTTTCTGTTTAGTTTAGACTGAGTATTCAGTTCCTTGACACAGACTCAGCAAATTGTGTAGGGAGTATAGAATCATTTTTCTTTTGTAAAATGAAAAAGATATAATATTAATGCAAAATACATGACAATATAATCAATAATAAGTGGCCTCCTTTTCTTAGTGCCATGAATGAGCAGATTAGGCCCAATCCAACCCAATCTAGTCTTATGATGTATTCTTTCTTTGCCTTTCTGTAATCACTTTGTGCCAGGTTTCTAATTATAAGGGCTTAGAAAATGGTCACTTACAAAAATATTTCATAAAACATAATACTAGTAAAGTTTGGAAGACAATTCTTCTTGGCAAACGGATATAGGTATTTTTCATCAGATATTTTCATATTTGTGTCCAATTTTATTGTATTGTAGGATTTTTCTTTTTTGCCACATCCTAACAAGTAAAATGTGAACAAACTGAAAAATCAATAAATCTTTTGGGATCCATAAGAAAGACATAGACACAGGGCAAAGTCCTGCTCTCAAGATTGGAGAGATAGGTAAATAAAGGAAATCAAGTTTCACCAGAGCAGACTCATAAGCAGAAACCCCCACAAGGACTGTGCCTAGCTAGGAAAACATGAAATATAATTCAAGAATTGTTGGAGGCTCAGTGCAGACAAGTCTGAAAATTAAAAATTCCAGGGGGACCAGTTATTAGGGAACCCCACCATACTGTGAGACTTACCTCCAGGAGCTTTACCAGGGTCTCACAGTAAATATCAGAGAAAAATCCCCTAGTCTTCCAGCCAGTGTACGAGCAAGAAACCATTTTGTTCTTAACAAGGCCTGCCTTCCAGGAAAAGTAAGTAAGAAAAGCCTAAACTGCCAGAGCGTGAGTGACCTGGGGAAAGGAATTACCAAATTCCATCTCATGCTAGCCATCCTATCCAATCTATAAGGGAGAGAAAAAATGAGAAACACTTAGAAAGTTCATATTCCAAGGGCATAGTCTCACTAAAAGACTGAGATTTAATCACAGAACTAACTATAGAAACTTCCTTTCCCCTCAGACTTCAATGCCACATAACTAAAAGCTTCTTTACAGCAATTCCTTTAACCTGGTACTTCATTTCCATCTACCAAGAAAAAATTACAAGGCATAACAGAAGGCAAAAATGCAATTTGAAGAGATGGTGTTGGATTATTAGACCAGGAATTTAACACAATTATAATTGACATGCTAAGGACTCTAATGGATAAAGCAGACAGCATGCAAGAAAAGATAAACAATGTAAGTAGAGAGATGAACATCTTAAGAAAGAACAAAAAATAAATGCTAGAGATTTTTTAAAAATAAAAACCTCTAAAAGAAATGAAGAATGCCCCTGAAGTGTTCATTAGTAGACTGGACACAGATGAGATACAAAATTTCTGCACTAGATCACACATGAATAGAATCCTCATAAACCAAAGAGCAAAGAGAACAAAGACTGAAAAAAAATAAACATAGTATTTAAAGACTTTGGGACAACTACAAAAGTTGTACTGTACATGTAATGGGAATACAAAAAGGACAAGAAAGAGAGAAAGGAAAAGAAGTAATATTTAAATCAATAGTGACTGAGAATTTCTCCCAAATTAATGTCACATATCAAACCAAAGATCCAACAAATTCAGAGAACACAAAATAGGAAAATGCCCACAAACTACAACAAGGTATATCACCTTCAAGCTACAGAAAAACAAACAATCCTGAAAGATACCAGAGGGGTGTAAAAAAAGCACCTTACCTATAGACAAGCAAATATAAGAATTACATCTGACTTCTCCTCAGAAAGCATGCAAGAAAGAAAAGAGGTGAGCAAAATATTCGAAATATTGAGAGAAATAACCCGCCAACCTAGAATTCTGTGCCCTGTGAAATGATCCTTTAAAACAAAGGCCATAACAAAAGACAAAGAAGGGCATTATATAATGATAAAGAGATCAATACGACAAGAGGATATTACACTTGTTAACACAAAAGCACCCAATACAGGAGTACCTAAATATATAAAGCAAATACTAACAGACATAAGGGGATAAATTGAAAATAATAGAACAATAGTAGGGGACTTTAACAGCACACTGATATCAATCAACAGATCATCTTGAAAGACAATCATTAAGCAACAGTGGTCTTAAATGACACAATAGACCAGTTGGACTTAAGTGATATGTACAGGATATTATATTCAAAAAAAAAGTAGAGCACACATTCATTTCAAGTGTACATTCATTTCAATGTTCTACAGGCTTGATCACATACTAGGTCACAAAACAAGTCTCAACAAATTTAAGAGGATGGAAATTATAACAAGCATTTTTTTCTGACCAAACAGTATGAAACTAGAAATCTATTACAAAAAGAAAAAATGAGAAAAACACAAACATGTGGTGACTAAACAACATGCTATTAAACCAATGGGCCAACCATGAAGTCAAAGAGGAAATCAGAAAATACCTAGAGACAAATGAAAATGGAAACACAACACTCCAAAATCTCTGGTTTTGAGAGGCAAGTTCATAGCAACACAGGCCTCCTCAAGAAACAAGAACAATATCAAGCAAACTAACCTACCAGCTAAAAGAATTAGAAAAAGAAGAACAAACACAGCCTAAAGTCCAAGCAAGGAATGAAATAATAAAGATTAGAGAGGAAATAAATAAAATAGAGATGAAAACTATAAACATCTGATGAACAAAAACAAAGAACTAAATAAATGAAGAAATATTCCATGTTCATAGAAAGACACAATATTTTCAAGATGTCATTTATTCCCAACTTGATCTGTAGATTCAATGCAATCTCAATCAAAATTCCAGCAAGTTTTTTTAAGTGAATATGATAAACCAATTCTGAAGCTTATATAGAGAGGTAAAAGATCCAGAATAGGCAACAAAATATTGAATGAGAAAAAGAAATTTGGTGGACTGACACTACCTGAATTTAAGATTTACTATAAAGTGAAAGTAATTAAGATGGTGTGGCATTTGTGAAAGATCAATGGAACAAATTATAGAACCCAGAAATAGACTCCTACAAATAGAGTCAACTTATTTTGGCAGCGGAGCAAAGAGAGATGGTCTCTTCAACAAATAGTGGTAGACTAAATGGAAAACTTCCAAAAAATGAACTTAGATGCAGACCTTACACTGTTCATAACAATTGACTCTAGGGCTTCCCTGGTGGCGCAGTGGTTGGGAGTCCGCCTGCCGACGCAGGGGACGTGGGTTCGTGCCCCGGTCCGGGAGGATCCCACATGCTGCGGAGCGGCTGGGCCCGGGAGCCATGGCCACTGAGCCTGTGCGTCCGGAGCCTGTGCTCCGCAACGGGAGAGGCCACAACAGTGAGAGGCCCGCGTACCGCAAAAAAAAAAAAAAAAAAAAAAAAAATTGACTCTAAATGGATCACAGACCTAAATGTAAAATACACAACTATAAAACTCCTGGAAGATAACTTAGGTGATAACTCATATGAGAAAATCTAAATTGCCTGGGGTATAGTGTTGTCTTTTTCGATATAATACCAAAGGCATAATCCATGAAATAAATCATTTGTAAGCTGGACTTCATTAAAAAAAATACTTTCAGGAATTCCCTAGTGGGTGAGTGGTTAGGACTTGGTACTTTCACTGCTGTGGGACCGGGTTCAAGCCCTGGTTGGGGAATTAAGATCCTGTTAGCCACACAGCATGGCCAAAGAAAAAAAAAGTACATATATATATGTGTATATATATATATATATATATATATATATATATATATATTTCTGCTCTGTGAAAGACACTGTCAAGAGGATGAGAAGACAAGACTCAGAATGGGAGAAAATATTTTCAAAAGGTACATCTGATAAACTACATCTTTACGTATCCTAAATATGCAAAGAACTTTTAAAACTCTACAATAAGAAAACAAACAACTCATAAAATGCGCCAAAGACTTGACTAGATACCTAACCAAAGAAGATATATATATGGTAATTAAGCACATGAAAATATGCTTCACTTCATGTGTCATCAGGAAAATACAAATTAAAACAATGAGCCTACACAGCCATTACAACGGCCAAACTCCAGAACACTGACAACCCACAGTGCTAAAAAATATGTGGAGCAACAGGAATTCTCATTCATTGTTTGTGGGAATGCAAAATGGTACAGCCAGTATGGAAGATATTCTGTCAGTTTCTTAGAAAACTGCAGTTACTCTTACCATATTATACAGCAATCATGCTCCTTAGTATTTACTCAAAGGAGTTGAAAACTTTTGTCCATGCAGAAACCTGCACACACACAGATATTTATGGCAGCTTTTTTCATAATTACTAAAACTTGGTAGCAACTAAGATGTCCTTAGGTAGGTAAATGGATAAATAAACTGTGGTACATTCAAAAACTGAAATATTATTCGGCACTAAAAAGAAACGAGCTATTGAGTCGTAAAAATAAAAGATATTGAAGAACTTTAAATGCATAATGCTAAGTGAAAGAGCCAATTGGAAAAGTCTACAAATTATATAATTTTATCTACAAGACATTCTGGAAAAGGCAAAACTTTAGAGATAATAAAAAGAGTAAAAAGAGCAGTGATTGTTATGGGATGAGGGGAAAGAGATGAATAGGCAGTTCGCAGAAGATTTTTAGGGTAGTGAAAATACGCTACATCATATTATAAGGATGGATATATGTCATTATACATTTGTCCAAACCCATAGAATACAGAACACCAAGAGTGAGCTCTAATGTAAACTATAGACTTTGGGTAATTTTGATGTATCAATGTAGATTGATCCTTTGTTAAAAAAAAAAGTACCATTCTTCATGTTTATAATAGGGGGGGCTATGTATGTGCAGGCGTAGAGAACATATGTGAAATTTCTGTACCTTTCTCTCAGTTTTGTTGTAAACCTGACACTCTTCTTTAAAATGTCTTAAACATATATAAGATTAAAAATAAAACTAAGTTCTTTATGACAGGAATTTTATAACATTTTATAATATGAATACGCACTATGAATATCCTAGAATGGGAGAGTGTATAGCATTTTTCAAAATAGTTTGACTGCTTGGCTCATTTATTCACTCAGTAACTCCTGGGACTAGTGTTTGTTAAAATTCAGTTTGAATAATATTCTTCTACTCTACCCTAAAAAGTATATATAAGTTATTATTTGGAAGAGACATTTCTACCCTACAATTACAGTGTACTGTGTAAAATCTCAAAGAGTTTCATTTAAAACTACCAGCCTATAGAATCTATGCACATACAAAAGATAGCTCTAGAGGTTAGTGAAACCACTTCTGATATTGAGACAACAAACTACATGGAGCATGTAAACAGAAAATGTTAGTATATAGAAGGGAGTTTAACCAGGTATAGCACCCTTGTGCTTTAATATTTCAGTGACTTCAAAGGCCACAGTAGAAAAAAGGAGATAATATGAACCTCAGGATTCAATTAAAATGGAAGCACAGTCTAATGTTTAAGACAGGCATGGCTGGCTTATTAAAACACTAATGTGAACTTTCATGAGACACTGCTATTGATGGAAGTATGTCCTATAGTCCTGAAGATTTACAGTTAAAAACAAACAAAAAGCACCTCTCATAACTATTTGGGATAGTTTTAGAGCTAATAGAGAATACCCATCCTGCTTCAAACACATAGAAATTTTAAAGTAAAATACAAGAACAATGAAACATTCAAGTAAATATAAAACAAAGAAAAATCCCTCTGTGACAGAAAAAAAAAAGTGTAGATTTCAATCAAGAAACAAGTCCACAAGCTGATACCATGAACGTGTGGGAAACACTGAGGATAAAAGAACTGAAGGAGTTTGAGACCAGTATTTTATCACCATAGGCCAAATAGGGGAGCTGAAACTAAAAGCTCTGACCAACTGAGGCCTTCAAAGAGTTTCCTCACTAGGAAATACAGAAAAGAAAAGTCTGCTATTTACACTGAGAAGCGACATGGATAGTTATTTCTGCCTGGTGTTTTGAGAAGGAAAAAATATTTTGTATGTATAGATTAAATTTCATATCACTTGTGCTATGCAGGAATCTTCCATTAACATTCTTGGACACAAGGAACTTCAGGGACATATAGAAAAAAATACAAAAATAAAAAACAAAGAAAAAGAACCCCAAAACAGTCTTTAGCAAAACTTTCATATCCCAGAAGAAACAAGATCCTCCCACTACTTTAACCACTGCTGCACACACACACACACACACACACACACACACACACACTATCCCTACTGCTCTCACAATAAAAATTACTAACTACATGAGGCAATAACCATACAAATAATAAATGGGAAGATTGGCACTCTAAAATATGAGTTAATAGAACAATTTGAAAAAGATTATAAAATGTTTTAAATAATTAAATAAAACAAGTAGAAATTAAATAGAAAAAAATGAAAAAAATACTGTACTGGATTTCAAAACTGGCCATAATTTATTTCTTCCCAGTATGATTATCATTATAATATGACTGTGAAACTCTATTCATCAAGGGTTATAGCTTATCTCCCTACTTCTATAGTTTGTATTAGACTATTGGCTTACTTAATCCTATAGAATGTGGCAGAAGTAATGTGCCAGCTGTGAGTCAGGACCTCAAGAAGTTTCACACATGGAAAGGCCTGGAATAGCTTGGTGGATAAGGAGAAACCATATGAAGCAGAGGCAAATCATCCAACGTGAGGATCCCTGGACTAGCCAGGCAGCTAAACTATCATCTGATTTTATGTGCCCAGCAGAGAGCAATAAAAACACTTACCTGAGTCCAGCCCAAACCTTCAGATCACAGAATTGTAAGGTATATACATGGTTATTGTTTTAAGCCACTAAATTTGGGGCAGTTAGTTTACAGCAAAAACTTACTGACATATGGGCAAAGTTGATATATGAAAGGTTGAATAGTCTTTTAAAGATTAAAAATCTAAACTAGGGAATCTTATCTGCATTGTGGATCAGAGGATAAAGAAGATGTTTTTGGCTTTAGAGGCTTGGGACTAGACTATCCGATGAATAACCTGTAACCGTAAGCTGACACTTTTGTTTTAAAAACAGTCAGGGGGAGACCTTCAAGATGGCGGAGAAGTAAGACGTGGAGATCACCTTCCTCCCCACAAATACATTAAAAATACATCTACATGTGGAACAACTCCTACAGAACAATGGCAGAAGACCTCAGACTTCCCAAAAGGCAAGAAACTCCCCATGTACCTGGGTAGGGCAAAAGAAAAAAGAAAAAACAGAGACACAAGAATAGTGATGGGACCTGCACCTCTGGGAGGGAGCTGTGAAGGAAGAAAGGTTTCCACACACTAGGAAGCCCCTTCACTGGTGGAGATGGGGGATGGTGGGGGGGAAGCTTCATATCCATGGAGGAGAGAGAGCAGCGATAGGGGTGCAGGGGCCAAAGCAGAGAGATTTCTGCACAGAGGATTGCTGCTGACCAGCACTCATCAGCCTGAGAGGCTTGTCTGTTGACCCACCAGGGCAGGTGGTGGCTGGGAGCTGAGGATCCAGCTTCAGAGATCACATCCCAGGAAGAGGACTGGGGGTTGGCTGCATGAACTCAGGCTGAAGGGGGATACTGTGTCACAACTAGCCAGGAGGGAATCCAGGATAAAGTCTGGAACTGCATAAGAGGCAAGACACGATTGTTTTGGGGTGTGCGAGGAGAGGGGATTCAGAGCACCGCCTAAATGAGCTAGAGAGATGGGTGTGAGGTGCGGCTATCAGCATGGACACCAGAGATGGGCATAAGACTCTAAGGCTGCTGCTGCAGCCACCAAGAAGCCTGTGTGCAAGCACAGATCACTATTCACAACTCCCCTCCTGGGAGCCTGTGCAGCCCACCACTGCCAGTGTCCCATGTTCCAGGGACAACTTCCCTGGGAGAACACATGGCGTGCCTCAGGCTGTTGCAACGTTATGCTGGCCTCTGCCACTGCAGGCTCTCCCCGCATTCCGTACCACTCTCTCTCCCTGGGCTGAGTGAGCCAGAGCTCCTGAATCAGCTGCTACTTTAACCCTGCCCTGTCTGAGTGGGGGAACAGACACCCTCAGGTGACCTACATGCAGAGGCGGGGCCAAATCCAAAGCTGAACCCCAGGAGCTGTGTGAACAAACAAGAGGAAGGGAAATTTATCCCAGCAGCCTCAGAAGCAGCGGATTAAATCTCCACAGTCAACTTGATGTACCCAGCATTTCTGCAATACCTGAATAGACAATGAATCATCCCAAAATTGAGGCGGTGGACTTTGGGAGCAATTGTACACTTGCAGTTTGCTTTCTGCTTCTAATTTGTTTCTGGTCTTATGTTTTTCTTAGTTCAGTATTTAGAGTTTATTATCACTGGTAGATTTGTTCATTGATTTGTTTGCTCTCCCTTTTTTAATATATAGATATACATTTTTTCTTTTTTCTCTTTTTGTGTGTGTGTATGTGTATGCGTCTTAGTGTGATTTTGTCTGTATAGCTTTGCTTTTACAATTTGTCCTAGGATTCTGTCTGTCTGTTTTGTTACAACAGCAAAGATCAATAAAACTAAAGCTGGTTCTTTGAGGAGAAAAACAAAATTGATAAACCATTAGCCAGACTCATAAAGAAAAAAAGGGAGAAGACTCAAATCAATAGAACTGGAAATGAAAAAGAAGTAACAACTGACACTGCACATATACAAAGGATCATGAGAGATTACTACAAGCAACTATATGCCAATAAAATGGACAACCTGGAAGAAATTGACAAATTCTTAGAAAAGCACAACCTTCCAAGACTGAACCAGGAAGAAATAGAAAATATGAACATACCAATCACAAGCACTGAAATTGAAACTGTGATTAAAAATCTTCCAACAAACAAAAACCCAGGACCAGATGGCTTCACAGGTGAATTCTATCAAACATTTAGAAAAGAGCTAACACCTATCCTTCTCAAACTCTTCCAAAATATAGCAGAAAGGGGAACACTCCCAAACTCATTCTAGGAGGCCACCATCACCCTGATACCAAAACCAGACAAAGATGTCACAAAAAAGAAAACTAAAGGCCAATATCACTGATGAACATAGATGCAAAAATCCTCAACAAAATACTAGCAAACAGAATCCGGCAGCACATTAAAAGGATCATGCAGCATGATCAAGTGGGGTTTATCCCAGGAATGCAAGGATTCTTCAGTATATGCATATTAGTCAATGTGATAAAACATATTAACAAATTGAAGGAGAAAAACCATAATGATCATCTCAACAGATGCAGAAAAACTTTCTACAAAATTCAACATGCATTTATGATACAAACCCTCCAGGAAGTATGCATAGAGGGAAATTACCTCAACATAATAAAGGCCATAATGACAAACCAACAGCCAACACTGTTCTCAGTGGTGAAAAACTGAAAACACTTCCTCTAAGATCAGGAACAAGACAAGGTTGTCTACTCTCACCACTATTAGTCAACATAGTTTTGGAAGTTTTAGCCACAGAAATCAGAGAAGAAAAAGAAATAAAAGGAATCTAAATCAGAAAAGAAGAAGTAAAGCTGTCACTGTTTGCAGATGACATGATACTTTACATAGAGAATCCTAAAGATGCTACCAGAAAACTGCTAGAGCTAATCAATGAATTTCGTAGAGTAGCAGGATACAAAATTAATGCACAGAAATACCTTACATTCCTATACACTAATGATGAAAAATCTGAAAGAGGAGTTAAGGAAATACTCCCATTTATGACTGCAACAAAAAGAATAAAATACCTAGGAATAAACCTACGTAAGGACATAAAAGACCTGTGTGCAGAAAACTATAAGACACTGATGAAAGAAACTAAAGATGATACAAATAGATGGAGATATATACCATGTTCTTAGATTGGAAGAATCAACTTGTGAAAATGACTTTACTACCCAAAACAATCTACAGATTCAGTGCAATCTCTATCAAACTACCAATGGCATTTTTCACAGAACTAGAACAAAAGAAAATTCACAATTTGTATGGAAACACAAAAGACCCTGAATAGCCAAAGCAATCTTGCAAAAGAAAAACGGAGCTGGAGGAATCAGGCTCCCAGACTTCAGATTATGCTACAAATCTACAGTAATCAAGACACCATGGTATTGGCACAAAAACAGAAATATAGATCAATGGAACCAGAGAGAAAGCCCAGAGATAAACCCAAGCACATATGGACACCTTATTTTTGATAAAGGAGGCAAGAATATACAATGGAGAAAAGGCAGCCTCTTCAATTAGTGGTGCTAGGAAAACTGGACAGTTACATGGAAAAGAATGAAATTAGAACACTCCCTAACACCACACACAAAAATAAACTCAAAATGGATTAAAGACCTAAATGTAAGGCCTGACACTATAAAACTCTTAGAGGAAAACATAGGCAGAGCACTCTGTGACATAAATCACAGCAAGATCCTTTTTAACCCACCTCCTAGAGAAAAGGAAATAAAACCAAAAATAAACAAATGGGACCTAATGAAACTTAAAAGCTTTTGCACAGCAAAGGAAACCATAAACAAGATGAAAAGACAGCCCTCTGAATGGGAGAAAATATTTGCAAATGAACAAACTGACAAAGGATTAATCTCCAAAATTTACAAGCAGCTCAATATCAAAAAACCAAAAACCCAATCGAAAAAAGGGCAGAAGACCTAAATAGACATTTCTCCAAAGAAGAGATACAAATTGCCAAGAAACACATGGAACGATGCTCAACATCACTAATGACTAGAGAAATGCAAATCAAAACTACAATGAGGTATCACGTCACATCAGTCAGAATGGCCATCATCCAAAAATCTGCAAACAATAAATGCTGGAGAGGGTGTGGAGAAAAGGGAACACTCTGGCACTGTTGGTGGGAATGTATGTTGATACAGCCACTATGGAGAACAGTATGGAGGTTGCTTAATAAACGAAAAATAGAAGTATCTTACGACCCAGGAATCCCACCACTGGGCATATACCCAGAGAAATCCATAATTCAAAAAGAGTCATGTACCACAATGTTCATTGCAGCTCTATTTACAATAGCCAGGACATGGATGTAACCTAAGTGTCCATCGACAGATGAATGGATAAAGATGTGGCACATGTATACAATGGAATATTACTTAGTCATAAGAAGAAATGAAATTGAGTTAGTTATAGTGAGGTGGATGGACACAGAGACTGTCATACAGAATGAAGTAAGTGAGAAAAAGAAAAACAAATACTGTATGCTAACACATATATATGGAATCTAAAAAAAAAAAAGGTTCTGA
>RJWK010035449.1:0-22186 GCA_004363435.1 Platanista minor | reverse complement strand
TTAAAAAGGACAATTACTGTTACTCAAAGGGCTGTGGTAATAAAAATATATTTTTAAACAACCATGTTATTGCTAAGTCCAGCTGAAACCAGCATGTAACTCTTAAAATTGGACACGGAGATTGAGGGCCACTGAACTTTTTTGCTCTCACTTCCCAATCCAATGGTGCCCTTTGCAAAATTTAAAAGCCAGGCATCCAAGGGCCATGACCTTAGATTTATAACCAAAATCTCATTATAAAAACCCACACAAAAGTGAAATTGCTTTTGTCATCACCCTATACAGACTTACACATGCACAGCCAGACGATCCAACCATCATTCTCCTTTAAGGTTGTTAGGATAATCAAATAGGATAAGACAAGCAAAAACCTTTAAACTATCTAGACTAAATGGAAAACTGTAAATGCTGTTTTGATGGCCACCTTCTCCACATCTTCTTCTAGGCTGTAATAAACAATCTAACTTACACTTACTGCCAGTGTTTCCCCGCAAAAAGGGTGCCATTTTGTAACTGTCTTCATCTTGTGAATGTCAGTCTCTCCTATAAGGCTGGAGCACATCTTCACCAGCTTCTGTAGCTACTCCTGCAATCAGGGCTTAGCCCACAGCAGGAAACTAAAAAACAGTAAGGCAAAGTGAAAGACAAAAAGTGACTTGAGTCATTGGGTTCAAATCCCAACTGCTTAAGACTTCTTGCAAAAGGTAAGTCTCCAAGTTTGAACACCCAAAGGACTGAGGGGGAAAAAAAAAGAAACCGGGAATTATCTGAAGGACATTGGGACCAAGTTATTAAATACATAATTCCCAGTGTTTTCAGAAGCAAGATTACAAATTCCCTTGGTTTAAAGAAATCCCTTGCAGTAAACGTGAACCCCAGGCTCTGCATTGAGATGAGCCAGCACTTCATTATTCACTGGGATGCAGGGGCAAACATACAGGTCTTGGAATAAGTCTACCCCAAATTTGAATGCCTGGCTGGTTCCCTCCCCTACTGTGTAATTAAACCTAGCAGTGAATCTAATCCATAGCTCGTCCCTGACCCCACTTATTTTCTATTACACAAGCCCAGCAATGCATTATTTCTCCCATCTATGTAAAGGAAATAATTTTCAGTCTCACTGATGAAACTTACAACTGATGTACTGCTGAAATTCAACAACTTCCAATAATGGCTACCACTGATAACCTTCCACTAGGCCTTGTGCTCATTTTCACCATCACATTTGACCTTCAATTTTCTTACCAAAATCCCATGGTTCATGAGACATGTTATGTTACTTGAGAGTGGTCTCAAAAAAAAAAAACCACACATGGTTTGCTCCAGGTTCACAAACAATGCAGTAAAAACTAAAACCCAGGTCAGATTCCCAGTCACTTGAAAATGGGTGGAACAAAAAGTACATAAACTTATGCTTTCATTCTGTAGCCCTTGGAGAAAACAAATTGGGTGCAGTGCTATAAATTCCTGGAGAGTTGTTAAACATTAACACCTAAGGCACTGAACTTAAATCAATTTGATACATTTTTAGAAGAAACTTCAGCTGTTTTAGGAATGATAGCCTTTAGCTATAACCACTAACCTGAACGAGGGTCAGTGCTGGGTAGTTACTGGGGAAACTGAATGAAGCTTAACTGTCATCTGTATTATACTAGTTGGGTCAGCCAAGAACAGCTACAGAAAGGTGGAGGAAGGAGAGCTAAAGCAGGAACTAAGACTGGGTCATTTTGCTGAGAATGAACTGTGACCCCAAGACATCCCACCATACCAGAACTGAGATTTTTCCTAAGTGACCACTAGGTGGCTAGTTAGCACTAAGCAGGCCTCATGAGCAAAGCCTCAGGTTTAAGCAGGCCCATCTCACACAAAGATGACTTTACAGGATTCACTCTCAGGTACAATATCTTCTGGACTGTCAACTCAAGCTAAAAATACCAATAGCCCAATGAACAAAGAACCGACGAGGCCTTCGCTCCTAAGCAAGCTTACCTAAAGATAGTCCAGCGTAATTCGGCTTGTTAAGCACAACTGTTCTGCCTGAAGTTGCTAAGTTAAGGTTGGCTGTGATTTAAGATGAGATCAGAATTAGACACTCAATTTCTTTACAGTCGGTTTCAAAGGGGGAAAGGTCCCTAACTATGCCAACCTTACAGGCAGCTAGCTCCATTAACTCCCAACCCTTAATACTCAGGTGAGACAACAGAAAATCCTCTGCCCACGGGTTAAAGGATTTCAAATAGACACTACCTGAAGTCACCTGTGTATACCACATGTTGTTACTTCTGACTTGGTATATTTCCTTGTCCTAATTTTGGTCTCAAATTTATCCTCTTTTGAACCCTCAGATGGTTTTAGTAAACCACATGGAATACTCAAAAATATCTGGGATGCCCCCCTTTTTCCAGTCTAACACAAACACCGGAAAGCACAATGATCTGCAGTTCAAACTACACTAACACTTTCATAGACTTAGTACTAAATAAGCCTAGCTAGCACAAGGTCTACGTTTTCCGACTCTTTACGCCTTAATTTAAAAGGTTCAGGCAGTTGCTTAGACTGAACCAATCTGTCATTGACAACCCAGATACTGTTGTAATATTAAGGCCAGAAAGAAGTTCAACCCCCAAAACCGAACGCTACCTTACTGCCCTTGTAAACAGAATCAAAACAATTTTATGGTGCCAATTTTAAATACAACTTTATTTAAGACATTGCATTTTCCACTTACAATACAGTGCTTGTAAAGTGCAATGTTATTTCCTTTCCCTGTGCACACATTCAATGTTCAAGTATCAAGAATGCCCAGTTTACTACAGCAGCTCAACTTTAAAACTGCCATGGAATTTGCTACAAATTTGGGTCCTTCAATGTTGTGTGGAACAATGCTAAACCTATGCTAGGCTGGCTTAATCAACCTCTTCAATGGTGGGCCCAGAGGAGGCACCACCAGACGGAGGAGCTCCACCACCAGGGAAGCCCCCAGGCATTCCTCCTGGCATGCCTCCTGGCATGCCTCCTGCGCTCTGGTACAGCTTGGTAATGATGGGGTTGCAGACTTTTTCCAGCTCCTTCTGCTGATGCTCAAATTCTTCCTTCTCTGCAGTCTGAGGAGAAAAAAATATTTTATTCCAAGTTCTTCAAATAGAAGAGTAATCAATCTGACACACGACACACACAACAGTACATGAAGTTACGTTTAAGATCCTGGGGTCACTCAGACATCCAAGGAAGGAAGTTGCCAACATCTGTAGTTCTGGTGGAAACCGCGAATGTTTTGAACCATTCATCATTGTGACCCTACCAATTTGTAAAACCCACCCACCCAAGCTTTTACTAAAGCCCTACACATCCAACCCCACACCCTCAAGTTTTTGGCAATAGAAATTACAAACCTGGTTCTTATCAAGCCAGTTGATTATTTCATTACACTTATCAAGAATCTTCTGCTTGTCCTCATCATTAATCTTGCCTTGAAGTTTCTCATCCTCAACAGTAGCTTTCATGTTGAAAGCATAGGATTCAAGAGAATTCTTCGAAGACACCTTATCCCGCTGCTTCTCATCTTCAGCTTTATACTTCTCTGCTTCCTGAACCATGCGTTCAATGTCTTCCTTGCTCAGACGGCCTGTAAAATTAACCAACCTTTTAGGCAAGACAATCACCTGCAGTTCTGCACCATCACCCTGCAACTCCATTTAGCAACTAAGTATGATCAAGTGGCTAAATGCCCTTGGAGTAGGAGTAGAAACACTTGGAAAATAAAACCATTATGAACCAAATTCTGCCTCTAAAAAAAGCAGGTAAGAGTGCCCCAGGGTCGAGGGTGCCACGGAACAAGTCAGCATTTGATTCTTCAAATCAGGTATGGATAACAAAGACACAGAAATTGATTCCCTCTACGAAGGAGTCAATCTCAATACTGGCCTGGGTGCTGGAAGAGTGCGTGCTTAGCATGCTCACAAAATACTGCCCAAACTTACCCTTGTCATTAGTAATGGTAATCTTGTTCTCTTTTCCAGTGCTCTTATCCACAGCAGAGACATTGAGGATGCCATTGGCATCAATATCAAAAGTGACTTCAATCTGAGGAACACCACGGGGGGCAGGAGGTATGCCTGTGAGTTCAAACTTGCCAAGCAGGTTGTTATCCTTGGTCATGGCACGCTCACCTTCATAAACCTTGGTAGAAACAGAAATAAATTCAAAACTACAATAAAAGCACAAAAACAAGAAAGGAAAATCATGAATATCTGTACTACTTCAGATTCGTATAAGCTTGATTAGGAAAGACTGATCGCTCAGACATCCAAGGAAGGAATTGGCCAACACAGGATTTCTGGTGGAAACTACGAATGGTTTTGGAATCCATCATCACAGCGGGACAAGTCTTTCCCAGTTTTATAGGACCTCAAGCAATCTAGGCCACAGAGAAACATACCTGAATGAGTACACCAGGCTGGTTGTCCGAGTAGGTTGTGAAGGTCTGCGTCTGCTTGGTGGGAATGGTGGTGTTGCGCTTGATGAGGACAGTCATGACTCCACCAGCAGTTTCAATTCCAAGGGAAAGAGGAGTGACGTCCAACAGCAGCAAGTCTTGAACATTTTCAGATTTGTCTCCAGATAAAATGGCTGCCTGGACAGCTATATGATTTTAAAAAGTTTAAATTAAACACAGTATAACTCATTATGTAACTAACCACTCTCAATCACTCAGACATCCAAGGAAGTTCTGCCGTCATTAGCTACAGCTTTCGGTGGAAACCACGAATGTTTAAAAATCATTCATCACAGCGAAATCAGTTAACTGAGGCCTCCTAACAGGCTGCCTGTTAAACTGTTTAACTAGAATAGAAAGATTACCTGCACCGTAAGCAACAGCCTCATCAGGGTTGATGCTCTTATTCAGTTCTTTCCCATTGAAGAAGTCCTGTAGAAGTTTCTGAATCTTGGGGATGCGGGTTGAACCACCCACCAGAACAATATCATGGATCTGAGACTTGTCTAGCTTGGCATCCCGAAGGGCTTTCTCCACAGGATCCAGTGTGCCACGGAACAGGTCAGCATTCAGTTCTTCAAATCGGGCACGGGTAATTGAGGTATAGAAGTCGATTCCTTCATAGAGGGAATCAATCTCAATACTGGCCTGGGTGCTGGAAGAGAGAGTGCGCTTAGCACGCTCACAAGCAGTACGAAGGCGACGGACAGCCCTCTTGTTCTCGCTGATGTCCTTCTTGTGCTTGCGCTTGAATTCTGCAATAAAATGGTTGACCATCCGGTTGTCAAAGTCTTCTCCACCTAAGTGGGTATCTCCAGCTGTAGATTTGACTTCAAAGATTCCATCCTCAATAGTGAGTATTGACACATCAAAAGTGCCACCACCTAAATCAAAGATCAGCACATTTCTTTCTGCTCCAACCTGCAATTAAAACACTAATTACTCTCTTATCTATTTGTGGTGACTCAAACCAAAATTAAGTGACGCATACATAAAACATGGTACTTACCTTTTTGTCTAAGCCATAGGCGATAGCAGCAGCAGTTGGCTCATTGATAATTCTAAGTACATTGAGCCCAGCAATAGTTCCAGCATCTTTGGTAGCCTGACGCTGAGAATCATTAAAGTAAGCGGGTACTGTGACAACAGCATTGGTAACAGTCTAGAAAAAAAAGAGATTAAAACTTAACCACTATATAATCTACTTGAACATACAAAGATACATCCTCAAATAACATTCTGGTTTTACAACCCATTTCCTTAGCTTTAACTACTGCTCACTCTTACTCCGCATTACCAGGAAACCTGGTAATCCCCATCTATATCCTCCCTGCAGTACTGTGCACTACTCACCTTCCCAAGGTAGGCTTCCGCTATTTCCTTCATCTTTGTCAAAACCATAGATGACACCTCCTCTGGATAAAAACTTTTTGTCTCTCCCTTGTATTCTACTTGAACCTTAGGCCTGCCTGCATCATTCACCACCATGAAGGGCCAATGCTTCATGTCAGACTGGACAACAGCATCATCAAATCTTCGTCCAATGAGGCGTTTGGCATCTGCAAAAAGGATCAATACAAACGTTACCTTGAATTTCATTACACTACATCTTTCCACTAAGAACCTGGCCCACCATTCCAAGACCAGATGCCTATGGATTCAAATTCTGAATGACCAAGATGCCGCAAACCTTAAACCTTAAAAGGATAATCGCTGAAGTTCCCTACTGATAACTTTTCCTATTCTCAGGGCTTTCGTGGCCGCCTCACATTTTAACCTTCTGAGACAGCTTCTCAGATTTCATACTGCCGAAATCACTTAAATTCATACCATGAAGGTTTACTGGCTTACCAAAAACCGTGTTGGTGGGATTCATTGCAACTTGGTTCTTTGCAGCATCACCGATCAATCGTTCGGTATCAGTAAAGGCGACATAGCTTGGGGTAGTTCGGTTCCCCTGATCATTGGCAATTATTTCCACTTTTCCATGCTGGAAGACACCCACACAAGAATAGGTGGTGCCAAGATCAATGCCAACTGCAGGTCCCTTAGACATGGTTGCTGGGAGAAGAAAAAAAAAAAAAGCCCATGGTTTGAAAGGCGGTTCAAGCACTTAGAAAACGTTTACCAAGTCAACGCTACCAGATACGACCACTCTGCAAATATGCTTAGAACCTCGCCCCAGAAACTGCTCCCGTCGGAAATAACCACTCGGGAAGGTCAGAGCAGGCATGGCGTGCCGCAGTAAGGCTGCCGTCCGAACCGCAGAGCCCGCCGCAGATGGAAGCACGCACCTGCCAGGAGCGTCTGCGCCACACCTGAGCACGTGGTCCCATGCCCTGGGCTGAACCTTAGCCCTCCCCACCGCTCCGGCCGTGCTCAACACAGCAAGGCCTGCAAGGGTCCGAAGCCCCCTCCCCCACCTTGGGCGCGTGCCAATTATGACTTCCTCCTTTAAGAAGAATGGGTCCGGAAACAAGGAAACAGGGAAACTGGAACGGCAAGCTCTAAGGCGCCGGTTCCACGCCCCGCAAACGGGCGCGGCCTCTTACCCCTCCGGGCGGCCCGCCCTCCGCAGCCCACTCCTTCCATCCCGATTGCACCCCAAGGAGACTGCCTCCCCTCGGAAATAAAGCTCCCCAGCCGGGAAAAGACATCGCCGCACGCACCCTGCCTGACACGCTCAGAAGGCCCCGGGCCGCTACAAACCCATGCAGCCTGAGCCGGGCAGCAGGCTCCCGAGGGGCCGCAAAAGCCCTGGAAGACAGAGGCCTTAACTTACCTGGAGCGCAGGCCCGGGTCCACTGGAGAAGAAAACAGCAACCTATAGAGCTGCCGCCACATTCAACGAGACCGGTTTCCGTCCTCCGCCCCGTCTCTTATACCCTGCCTCAGAACCTTCCAGAAGGGGCCCGCCCCTGCCAGTGCCCATCACGGCTCTCTCGGCCAATGGAAGCGCGGCCACCTCCGCAAGCCCCAATGACGAACCCGGCTCTACCTTTCGGGCCTCCCCTCTCCCGCCCCAGCCCGCCCCGCCTAGCGATGACGCACTCACCGCAGCGTTCTGGAACTTTCATTCTCGCCCCCGCAGTCCTAAAGGCCCCGGGGAAAGGGAGGGTGGGGCCGACAGAGCCCGCGCGCGGGAGTCCTCAGTCACCCCGGGCGCAGGGGACGGGCTCGTGTGCCTCTGCGCATGCGCCCCCGAAAGCGCAGGCGGGAGGGACGAAGGAGGGGGAGGAAGAGGGGCGGGCCAACTTGGAACCAACCAATGACAGCAGCGCGATCGGCGATCTGGCTCCTGCGGAACCCCCGGAGCGAGAGCGCAGGGCCTGCAGGGAGGGGTCCGGCGCCGGCAGCCCGAGAGAGAAGGCGGAAGTGGAGCGAGGACAAGATGGCCGCGACGGTGGTTGCGCCCCTCCCCCACATCTCTTTCCCCCTCTTCCCACCCCGGCCTTGTAGATGGTCTTTTAGGCCCTCCGGGATTCCACACACCCGCATAGCCAGCGTGGCTCTGTCCTAGGACTGACCCCGAGCGACGGGGCCGAAGTTTCCGACCCCAGGGCGCTGCGAGGGTAACTTGCCCAGTGGCGCTCAGATCTGGGGATGGAAGGAGCCGGCCGCCGCCGCAGTGTCTCGCCTCTGCCCGGGATGCGACAGGTTAGCCGGGCAGGCCCCCGGGACCCTCTGTTCATTTTGGTAGTTGGAGGCCGGCTGACCCCGACGCAGAGTGCGGAGGGGCCCGACTTCTCAACCTCCAGGGTCCGATGCTGTGTCTGGATCCTCAGCGAAATAGATGGCTAAACTCGCTTCTTGGAGCCCGGATGCCTCCGTCATCCCCCAGCGCCCACCGAGAATAGACTCGGCTTCTTGGCTCGGCCCCTTCTCCACCCGCTCGGGCCCCCGCACTTCTCAGTTATTTGTTTTTTAAAAAAAGAAAAGCTAGGGAGGTCTTTCCTTGTAAGTGAACCAGGCGTAAGGAATCTGGGTTCCGGCAGCCTTGTGTCCTTGATTGAGACTTCCTGAGCCTCTTACTTTAAGTAATTCGAGGTCATATCTTCCCTGCCTTGACTTTCGGCAAAAACTAAGCGAGAAACCAGACAGAAACGCCTTGAGCATATTACTGAATGAACGAGTGGAGAGTGGAGTGCACAAAACTGTACCTAGAATTTCAAATTGGGGCGCATGATGCGGTGTTTGGGGCCTTGTCATTCTAAGCCTTTCTCAGCACATTGAATGCTTTCTAGTGAGCGCTTTCAAACAGGCTGGGCAGGTAGTATTCCTATTTAGTAGATGAGTAGGCACAAATAGGTGAAAAGATTTTTTTTTTTTTGCGGTACGTGGGTCTGGACGCGCAGGCTCAGCGGCCATGGCTCACGGGCCCAGCCGCTCCTCGGCATGTGGGATCTTCCCGGACCGGGGCACGAACCCGTGTTCCCTGTATCGGCAGGCGGACTCTCTACCACTGCGCCACCAGGGAAGCCCTGAAAAGTTTTTTTTAAAAACTACCTAGCAGAACTTTTAGTGGTGTGGCTGGAGTTAGAAAGGTCTCCAGACTTCGAGAAAGTCGGTCAGAGGAGAGATACCTTGTCCTTGTCAAAGCCAGTAAAGCCTAGAGACAGGTTCGAATATTGGATCAAAGGATGTCCTTTCTGTATCTGACTTCTGGGGGAAAGTGTGAGCTTGAGTCCTTGGAGGTATGTACCTAACTTCTCCCCACTTCCCAAGGAGTTCGTTTTATATGATGCTTTCACAGAGTACAAAGTGCTTTCATTGGTTATTTAATTTAATCATAAAAACGATTCTCTGAGAGAGAGATCATTCATTCCTGTGTTAGGAGAGAAATGAGGTTCAGAGATGTTATTTGTGGCAAGTTAAAACATCTGGCTGAGCTACAGTAGAACCTAGCTCTTGATTCCAGAATCTTTGGTCTTTTTTTATTAGTAATTTCCTTCCTGAAAACACGTGTAACTCGAACTGCAGAGAAAGATGTATACTTCTTGCAATTTTCTTTAGCATCTGCAGACCTCCCCTCCCCACCCAATTTATCGAGTACAATCTCTGAACCACACCCTACATTTTGCAGCTTTTTAAACTAACCTCTGAACTACCTACAAGATTTGAACCGGTGGAAAATAGAACGGGTGCCCAAGTCCACGGGTTTGGGGTATCCCACCTAGTAGCAGTGATTACAGAAAGCTGAACAGATAACCTTCCCTTCTGGTCACTTTCAAAACGAGTTCTAGGATTTGAACTATCTTCTTATCGACTAGAACGAGTCAGAGTTTGTGTATTATGTATAAAGTTCAGATTATGATAAATGTCCTGTCTCCACCTCTTTAAATGCACAGGGTTTCAAACCCATTCAGGATCTAACGTTAAAGTTTGGGTGCCTGGGGCTCCAGTCTGAGGCCTAGGGTTTCTGACTAGGGAAGAGGGTCATGATTAACATTTTTTGAGTGCTTGTCACAGGCCAAGCACTGTTCTAAGTGCTTTGCATATTATTACCTCATTTAATTCTGTTAAATTTTTTTCAGATTTATTTAAATCTCATAGTGTTTACTTTTCAGATTTCTTTGAACCCCTTAGTGTGTACTTTTTTACTGGCACTTCACCTTGATATAAAATACTTGCTTAGTAAATATTATTTGTTATTTTGATAAAGTCCTTGAGGTCAGAAACTCTGTCATGAACTTTGCCGTCACTTGGTTTGTCCAGGACTACTTAGTATCTCGCCTTGTGAGAAAAAAGTGCTTGGTATATTTGTGACTGGAATCAATAAATAATAGATCATATTCAGTCTGAGTTCTTCTATTCTTCAGTTGGCAGCAAGCTAATAAATTTCCAATGCAGGTTACATGAGCTTCAGCCTCTCCTACAGTATCACCTTTACTTATTTATTTTTAAATTGCCGACACAGATGCACCTGTAATAAATACTTAGTTTTTGTGATCAAACACAGTCCCATTTACAAGGCAACTTAGAAATTAAAATTGAAATATAAACAGCTTAACACCAGAAATGAAGCAGAATTATATATGTCTTTTTCGCAGTGGCAGCTTTGAAATTGTTTTTATACAGGGTAACAACAAAGGCATACTTCATTATTTTACAGTTCTAGGTTTAGTGTATACATTTTATTGAAATGGTTATATTCTAAACATCCACATCATTCTATCTGTATCTTCTTCCTACAAATACTTTTTCTTCTACCATCTATTTTATCCTTTTTTGTTTTATATTAAAGAATCAAATTTGTTTGACTTGCAAGGTTAATGGAATATGGTTTGAAACCAGTAGTGGCTCAAACTTTATCTTAAACCCAGAGCCTGTCATATCTGAACCCAAAAGCCTGACTGAAAGAGAAGCACACTGTCACTACTAAGACTTCAGCACCTTATCTCTCAGAATCTTCAATTCCTAGAATTTCTTAGATTTCAGGTAAAAATTTGTTTTGTGACATTTTTTGTAGATACCCAGTATGTATGGATTTCCAAAATAATATGGATATTCAACTGGTATTTTAGTCTTCTAAGAACTAACCTGTTTAAATAATTAAACCTTTTCACGCAAAGGGGACTGATTCCTGCTTGCAGAGGCATAGGCAGGAGATCTTAGGTTCAAAGATAATAAATAATGATAAGAGCAAATTTCTAGTGATGGTAGAGCTGCAGCTGCCATAGCGTACTCATTTGGCTCAGGTACTCCTGGAATGAGAATTCTCAGAATTATAGAGCAGATGTGTTATGTTGCCTGGACACCACACTACCAGAAGAATAAGGAAGTGGAGTAAGGAGTTTATGTCTTACAATGAGGCAGTGTTAGTATAAGAAGCATTCCAAATGTGCTAGCCCTCTTAAACTAATGGCAGGCATTCTTTACATTACTTCCTCAATGTCTATTATGTCCCAACTTTTTTTTTTGGTGGGGGGGGGGGCGGGGGCCGTGGGCCGTGTTGCGTGGCTTGCAGGATCTTAGTTTCTTGACCAGAGATTGAACCAATGCCCTCAGCAGTGAAAGCATGACGTCCTAACCACTGGACTGCCAGGGAATTACCCCCAATTTTTTTTTGGAGGAAGACAAAACTAAAGATGAAACTTTCACTCAAGGATAAAACCCTATTTCTTAAAGGACTTTGGAAGGAAATGCATTTGTACAATGTGAGAATTAGATGTAAAAATGAAAATCAGAAATAGGACAAAAGCCCAGATCAACTTTTTCTCTTTAAGCACCTGATTCCCATTTTAGGAACAGGGCTTACATCACCACATTCAGCACTACTTTGTCTTTCCTATAGCCTGCTGCCTTTTTTTTTTTTAAGGCTTTATTTTATTTTTATTTATCTATTGATTAGTTTATTTTTACTTTTGCAGGGCCTTAGTTCCCTGACCAGGGCTTGAACCCTCGCCCTCGGCAGTGAAAGCAGCAGAGTCCTAACCACTGGCCTGCCAGGGAATTCTGTGTCCTTTTAATAATAAGAAATATTTTGCTCTACCACTGGTGATCCGTTGACACTTGCTTTAGAGTCTTTGAAGGGCTATTTCAGGTTTAGCATTCTTGCCATAGGATGAATTTGACTAACAGAGTTGTCAAAACTATTAAAAAGGCAAGTTGTTGTATTGGAGGCTGCTTTCTTTTTATTTCTCAGACACCTTTCTTCTCCCATGAGTCAGCTCTTCTGAGAGCTATCCTGGTAAATCATTTCTGCTAATTCTTTACAAGTTGCCAACAGTATTTAACAGGCACTAACCTAGATCCCTCCTGGCACCCACTAGTTATCCTCACCATCTCTTCCCTAAATGTTAATTTCCTATCCTTCCAGCCCAGAGCTAGGCTTCCTGAGAGGCTAAACTGGGAAAATACTGAATTTCTCTCTGTCTCAACCTCTCAGGAGGGAATGGTATGATGTCCATGCAGTGCCATCAGGAAAGGTTGTCAATCCCTGAACTTTTTGATAATTTAAGGCCTATAGAATCAACGAAAGTCCTAGGTTCACATCTTTCTCCGAAAATGAAAGAAATGGAGGAAGCTCCAAGTTTGGTGCAATGCTGAACTTCTGATGCCACTCCTTGACATATTAAGAGAAAGCTGATCTAATCTCCCTTTTTAGTCTAGTCAGTCTTGAAATCCTGATTTCATATGTTCACTGAAAGACGAGACTTGTTGTTGGATGGTCTTCCAGCATTCTGAGAAGATCTCTTTCTCTAGAAGACTTCTTTCTAAGGAGATTGTTAAATGACACCTGATTGTTTTCTTGCTCCAGAGACATCCAGCAGGGAAGTCCTTAGAGACATCCAATTTGAGGGGAAATCCACAATTATTCCAGCATTATATTTCTGATATTTGTCAGTGGCCCTCTGAACATCAAGATGGAAAGTTTTTCACAGTCCCTTGTTACACATTTTGGACTCCCGTTTCTTTAGCTCAGTATAAGTAGGAAGATCTAGTAGTGAACGGAGTGGGAAAATCTCAGTCATTCTCCATCTCCCACTATTTCTCAACTGCTCTTGAAATTAATATCCAAACTTTCTGGTAAATGAAGTCAGGTCAGGATGAAAGCGACATGTTTCCTTTTTGGAGTTTTTCATGGTGCAGAGGTGTGATATAAGGCTGTGGGTTCTGCTTGACTCTGAATAACCATAGCAATCCAGTAGGTTTGCAGAAATGCATAGAAAATTTATGAACAACACCTCATTTCTTAACAATGGTGAGTCAAAGTGTTGACACAAAACAGCCCAAGTGAGGAATTCTAAGTGTATTCACTTCCCCTCTCCCGCGCCTTTCTCACCACAGGTCCTGGTCCCCAAATGCACAGATTTGGCCCCCGCTCTGGTCTAAAGGCGCAGTGAGATGCCTTTCTGGAGACGATCGGCTTACATCCTTTTCCTTGTTTGGTGTCATATGAGGAAAGTGTTCATTTGAATCTCTCCCATGCAATGGTCACTGCTACTTAAAAGACCTCTCGTTTGGTCCGAGGCGGTTGTGTGGCTGGTGACTGGGCGTCAATGACGAGAAGAGTTCTGACTCCCGGGAAAGGGTGGGAGGCAAGTCCGCTCGAACTCAGACAGTTTGGAAGGCTCTGCTCTGGCTGGGGATCGTGCCAGGAGTGCTCTCTGCTTTGGTCAGGGTAGCGTGGTGGACTTTCTTTGGTTCAGACCCTCTTGCCTCCGGCCCCACGGGACCGAAGGTGTGGGTAACCAGCCCTGGCCGGGGCGCCGCTTCCGTGGACGGTGTCCGCTGGCTGCGGGAGCCGCTGTTTGCCGTGGAGCGCGTGGAGGAGGAACCCGAGCGTGAGCTCCGAGAGCCCGAGGAGGAGGAGCTGGGTTTCACAAGGCGGGCTTTCGGGGCTTCGGCATCTTCCCTAAAGAGGAAAAACAGCAAAGATAGATTTTAGGGCCACAGGACTGTGAAAGCTTCTGCTGTGGCTGCTGCTTTCTGAGGTTGCCCGATCAACTCCTCAAGGTGGAAACCTCGAGCTACCACGTAGGGAAACAGGGACTCCCCCTGCGTCCTGAGCCCTTCCGGCGGGTTTGGGCGGGTGTGCGGCCCCTTGGCCGGGAGGTCCACTCTGTTACTCTGGGGGAATGGGCACTCCCTAATGGATGTCTACACAGCAATCCCCTTGACTGGGAGTTCGTCTGCAGAAGCCCTTTCATGGCCCATAGGCTAGGCCCATTCTTTATTGCACGCCCTTTATAAGTGGAAGGCAATGAGAAGGAATGCAAAATTTAGCTATTAAGTCCCTGTTGCGGATAGTTTCACAAAAAAGTCAAGGTAAACCAGTCCTCCTGCCCCTAGGCTGGAACTCCTTACCCACCAGAATAATCCTTTTAACAGATTTAAGGTTAAGAGGAAAATGGGACATTTTTGTTGGCTGGTCACTATGGAGCTGGCAGAAAGGCGGCCTAGGTGAGGAAGGGGATTTTGTGGGAGGTTTACCGAATTTCATTCGGTCTCTCTTCCTCCTCATATCTCTCTTTGTCTTTCCGTCGGATTAGCAGCCACACCAAGAGGAAAATCAGCAGGGCTCCAGCCACCATACCTGTCACCGCTCCTGCAATCATGCCGATGCTTTGTACATCTGTTTTCTCAGAAACAAAAGCAAAAGTAAAACCAAACATAAGCTAAGCAACGCATGGACTTAAAAAACATAAGCTCTGGACAAGATGAGTATTTCCACATCTTTGTATCTATCTTCCTGAGTTCCCCATATACCCTTTCTTGGTGTATGACTGTCCCTCTTGATACTGAAGGGGAGCAGAATACGACACCCCAAAATATGCCTCGTTGACATTAGGATTATTTTTAGCTGATTATTTTTGAGAAACAGCAGACACAAGAGAAGCTCTGAAAACAGAGTAGAAGTTACCCTTTGTAAGGGAAATTTATATCTATAAAGGAAATCTCCATTTGGTTTTGGTCCCCTCCTGGATATAATAAATTTCTTTAGGGGGCTGGAAAATTCACACATACTATAAATACACAGTTAGCTACAACTGTTGAACAGTCCTTGGTAACTACTGAATTTATTTCAGTGATAGCCATGTTCTTCTGTAGATAAAGATGTTGACCTTACTCTTACTTGTGATTAAAAACATTTTACACTGAACCACAGTGCAGAGACAAAACCAAACCAACCCTTTAGGTACTTACACTGAACAGTCACTCGCACCACACAGCTCTCCTTCCCGGCCTCATTGCCCGCTGTGCACTGGTAGAGCCCAGAGGAGGACATGGTGAGATTCTGCAGCAGGACGCGTCCAGGGTGGTTGTAGTCTACACAAGCAGAAAGATGACTGTACTCTCCTAGTGACAAGGTCTGTATGTATTGTTTATTGTGTCACTGACCTAAGATTCTATCAATATAATACGGTTTGGTAAGGATGAGGTGAGAGAATCGATCCCTTTTTGGGATGTGGGAAGAAAGGTGAATATTCCTTTAAACGGCAGTGCATCCTCAAAAGTTACAAAAGATTCTGAACGTTTAAGGGATACGAAACACAATAACTAGATATAATGGATTTATGGAGTACCTTTATTCCTAATCTCCTTACCACTTTTATTTTTGCCACTTGAGGAAAGAAAAGACAGATTTTTCTGTCCCCGTTTAGGGATGAAAAATGGAAGTTCCAAGAGGTCCAGCAGTGTGTTCAAAGTCAGCTTGTGAGTTGCTGACAAAACCAGATTTAGAATTCATGGAGGGAGTGCTGTCCTGCTATCTCAACAGACCGGGAGAAAGATGACTTACCAATCCTAGACTTGGGAGGCAAACGTTCATCTTCTCCCTCCTTCTCCCGGATTCGCTGCCAGTAATACACAATGGGCTTTGTGCCAGAGGAGGACTCACACTGTAAAGTCAGGTCACTTCCTTCTGTCAGCTCTCCTTCCAGTTCACACCTGGGCTTTGATGGTCTCACTGGCAAAAAAAAAAAAGACCCGATTCAGTGGAAGAACTACATCCTGTTGACTCGTTTTTCCACCCATGTGGTCAACTTGTGAGTGTGGATTCAGTAGCACTTTGTTACCTCGCCATGCTTTATATCACCCTCCAAAATATACCCACTTCCATCCCGTGCACACGTATACACCCAATTCCAGCTGTTTCCAGTGATGCTGTTGTAATTTTTAGAGGCTGCCTCAGAAACTCTCTCATCACGTCTCAAAGAAGAGAAACTTTTATAATTGGAAATTTTAGGAAAGTTGAGTGTGATTTTACTAATACTGAAACAGGGACAGAAGTTCACTAACTTGTAAGCAATTAAGAACTTAGTAGTTCTTGCTATCACAAAACAGAGAAATGGACTTGAAGCAGATCTGAGAGATTTGTTAAGTATGAGGATACTATTTAAACATTAGAGGATATTTAAATTTTGTAATGGGCTACTGTGGAAAACTGTGATTATTTTTTCTTCTTTCATTACAGCTAAAATATAAAACATACACACTTCTTCCCAGGGAACTGGACTAGGTGATGTCTGTGTAATACGAAGGATTGAGCAAGAAGTTTTGTACCAGTGTGACACATTTGCCTATCTAATAAGATGTAGGCATTTATGAGGGCACTCTGTCTTACCTAAGACTTTTAAGATGACGTGGCTCCACACATAGCGCCCTGAATTCTTCACCTTGCAGGTGTACCGGCCCTCATCGCTGGGCTTCAGAGGCTCAATCTGCAGGGAAGCATCTCCTGCCAGGAAATTGGAAGCAAAGGCCACTCGGCCCTTCTGTTCCTCAGTCAAGTTACTGTAAACATGACGACTGGAGTAAGTGATCACCTGTGGGACAGACAGAGGCAAGAGTCAAGTTGTGTGGCTCTCAGCCTTGCCCTCTAGCTGAGGTCAAGATGAAGAAAGGATGGGAATTCCTGGTGGTCCAGTGGTTGGGGCTCTGTGCTTCCACTGCAGGGGGCGCGGGTTCATTGGGGAACTAAGATCCTGCATGCAGCCACGCAGTGCATCCAAAAAAAAAAAAAGACGAGGAAAGGAAATGGAACAAAGCAGTCAAGCCTGGGGGGTGATTCTAAGAGCCAAGAGATCTCTGTTCTAAACAAACTTAAATACGCTATGTTTGTCTAGGCCTTCCTTTTTCTAAGAATACGAACACCTCATATTTGTGTAGCATTTTAACTATAAAGTAGTAATTGTTGCATTAAATGCTCAGAACATTTCCATTTTACAGGTAAGGAGTTTTCTTTTTATTTAAAAAATTTTTATATGTGTATTTTCTATTGAAGTATAGTTGATTTAGAATATCATGTTAGTTTCAGGTGCACAGCACAGCAATTCAGTGATATGTATATATATATATATATATATATATATACACACACACACACATATATACATATATATATACATACATACACATATATATGTATACACACATACATATATACACACATATACATATATAAATATATATATATATACACATATACATATATATACATACATATATATACATATATATATAAAATCTTTTTCAGATTCTCTTCCCTTATAGGTTATTACAGAATATTGATTATAGTTCCCTGTGTTATAAGGAATTTTAAATTTGAGTTACAGACTCAAGTTCTCACAGCTGAGTCCAGGAAAGAAGTAAATGGACAGAACGGTACCCAGAGTTGACTCTGAGGGGAATTGAGAGAATGGAGGCTAAGGAGGGGAGGAGACTTACCTTTCCCCTGCATACCTTCCTCACTTTTGCATTTCCTACCACTTGCACATGATCTGGTCAAAGTACATACACTCCTTGTGCTAAGTGCTTTTACATCTAGTTTACTTCTCACAGTTTTTCCAAGTAGGCGTTATCTATCCCCATTTCACAGGCACATAGCAGAACCAGGATTTGAACACGGCAGTCTAAAGCCATCCAGTTCATTGTTTTGGTTACCACAGTTACCTCTCCTTGTCCCACCTGCACTCATTTCGCTGCTCAGAAACTGCTGTTCCAGAAAGTTTGGAAATGAAGGAGAAAATGTGAAATGAAAAGAAAAAATGTGTTTTGTTTTTACAAAAGTTTCGAGTCCAGCTGAAGTTAAGGAGTAGAAGGTTATGGTTAAAATCTCGGTTTGATACTGAGGGATTCATTGTTGGCTTTCCTTCTTTGTCTGGCTTCACCGTGAAGTAGTAAGTTAGGAGGGAAAACATTGTGTCCTTTCCTTCCATAAAGTACACATGAGCTTCATGTCTTTGTTTTCCCTGGTAGGGAGACCAAACTTTAGATTTCCCCAACAGGAAAAAACAATCATGATTTTCACTGGATTTTCATCTGCCTGCAACACTACCTCTAGTTCTTGAACCTTTTCCTGGTTCTCTTAGTCTATCACCTCCTGGTAATCACAAAAACCATGCTGATCTTGTCTACCAAGACCTCAAGCCATATAACTTCAGTTTTGTCCTCCCCGCCACTTAGCAATCATATTCCTAAAATTACTTGATTTAAACATCAGCAAACTTTTATGGAATGACTGCTCCCCATCAGGTCAGGAGGAGGCTATACAGATGAAGTAAAACCCTCTTCTTATCATCAAGAAGGATTAACAAGGAGAGAAGTGTAAACATAGAAAAAGGAATGATTAACTTGAAAGAGTATCAAGAGACAATGTCCCAGAAGAGTTGGTGGCATTTGAGTTAGGCTTTGAAAGATGAGTAGACTAAATAAGAGATTAGAGAGGCAGGGAGAAGCTTGCTGGAGGGAGCATGCCAGATACACAGAACAGCACTAAAAAAAAGGCAGCAAGCATATGGGAGTCCCCCAAGCACATTTCTGGCTGCAGCTGTTCCAAATTGTTTCACTCTACTTTAAGCCCTTAACCCTATTGTCAATCACGTGATGCTCTGCAGCACAGGAAATGCTTTCCTGAAAGATAGGAAGCCATCCAATAAAATGGCCATAAATGCTCTCACCATTATATCAAAACTTTTCAGTATCATACATTTTGCCCTTACCACCTCTCTGAAAAAAAGTGTTTTCTCCTTTCTCTGCATGTTCTTTTTCTTCCGCAAATATTTATTGAACGCATCTGCCGGGTGCTTTGCTGGGCACTGGAAAACAAGCAGGAATAAGGCACAGTTCCTACCCTGGGGCTCACAGTTTTGTGGGGGGAAAAATGGGGGAGCAGCAAGTAAGAAAATTAAGGTAAACAATGTAATCGATAACACACTTAAAACGTTTTCAGTATTCGATTTTGTCCCCTCACTTCAACCAACACCACAGTTGTGATAATTCTGACATCTTTGTCACTATTGCCAACATATTTTCGAGCTCCAGTTTTATATTTCCAGCTACCTGGCCCCTACAGATGTCTGTCTTCTCCAGTCTACCTTACATAATAATGTAAGTTAATGCCAAGTTAATATTAATGTAAAACTCAGGCTAGCTCTTTCCCCGATCAAAAACCTTTCATGGCTCCGCGCCACCTCTGAATGATGACCAGATTCAGACCAGGGACATCAAAATGATCTCTGCATTACCTTCCCAACCTCGTTTCCTATTTAGTCCCCCTCACATTCCTGGGTGTAGTCATGGTACATTTCCCTTGCTTTCATATGAGGTGTGCTTTCTTTGTGCTCACATGCCTTTGCCCACTGCATTTTTCCACTTAGAAACTCCCCTTTCTCCATCTCTCCACATAAAGAATCCCTATTCTTTCTTTTAAACCCCAAATCAATGTTAATTCCTTATGAAACCTTCCCTGATAGGACACTCAGACTAAGAATGCTGTCATCCATAGCATGTCTTTTTTTTTTTTTTTTTTTTTTTGCGGTACGCGGGCCTCTCACTGTTGTGGCCTCTCCCTTTGCGGAGCACGGGCTGTGGACGTGCAGGCTCAGTGGCCATGGCTCACGGGCCAAGCCGCTCGGCGGCATGTGGGATCTTTCCAGACCGGGGCACGAACCTACGTCCCGTGCATCGGCAGGCGGACTCTCAACCACTGGGCCACCAGGGAAGCCCCCTTGGCACCATTTTTATGTGAGGAGAAAGTGTGAAAGACAAGACATTGGGTAAACAGGTTGCTGGATCCTCTTTCTATAATTCTGGGCCTTGTCTGGGACATCCTTCAGGCTGCTCTGATTTTATGTATGTCTGTTGCCATCGACTGTCTTTGGCTAGGCAATTTTGCAACCCAGCAATCGTTTATTTAATAAACACTAATTGAAAACATACTCTACACTTGGCACTGTTCTAAAGATGATAACAATTCAGGGAAATGAATTTTATAAGTGTCGTCAGGGACCAGGATATGCCATCCCCAAACATGCCACTTTGCATATGCATAAGGAGAAATTTCAGCGGGAGTCACTTGAGCTCCTGAAATCCCTTCTCTGCCCAAAAGCAGAGCCTCCCCAAAGAATTTGTGTCCATAAATCCCCTTTCCCAGGGCAACTCTAACCTCCCCTTCTGGGAGATCAGAGGTGGGCATCACACCCAGACACTGTCACAAACTACCACATCTCCCATCTATTCTTCTAAGGGCCCATTCATCTTTCCAAAAGGTCATTTGCTTTTCCATAAGTGCCCTTTCTACCCCTCCCTTCCCACGCTAAATTAGGTATACTCTAACCGCCTCTTTGAGTTACTCATTGCTGGGTACTCCCAGGTGTTACTTACACGATGCATGGGTTAATAAAATGTTTGCTTTTTTTCTTATTAACCTGTCTTTTGTCAGTCTGACTGACAGCGCTCCAGCCTGAACACCTAGAAGGGTAGAGGCAGAAAGATATTTTTTTCCTCCCTTACAGTTTTAAAGAACAACTTTTTTTTAAAAAGGTGAAGTCGTGACTCTCATATACGTAGAAAATAAACACATATCAAAGATTTTTTTACGTAACTCGTTAATTAATGACGGAACCAGAAAGCTGTTACAACAGGTTCACAGGAGAATTGGACTAAAGAGTTTATATTCTCCTTTGGACAAAAATTCATTTGCATCTCTATGAACAGGAACCATTTCCATCCTATGGATAGGAAGCTTGGCATCACCATCAGCATTCCACAAGTTAAGTTCCATTTCTGCAGAAGTTAATACATGAGGAAAATTAGACCCTAATTCATCTCCAGAAAACTTGGGACTCTAAGCTGATGTTCAGGAGGCACCTCCCTATGGTGTATTGCAGGGAAGGGCCAAGTCTTCAGGCTCGGGTATGGAGAAAGCCACTTTGGTATGACAATGAGGGGAATCAGATCCCTTGAAGGCTGTTTCCCATGTGTTCCCACTCCCCTACAGCTGCCTCCCTTAGGGTGTGGTCTCCAGGCTCAACTCGCTGAGTCTTTACATTAGAGAACCTGAAAGGTTACTGGGAACAGCACTATGGGGGTGTCTCCTTCTTACTGGGATGAGGGTGGAGGGGGAATTGGGGCAGATTCGCTAGGACAGCACCATCAGGCTGCTCCCTAAGGCTGAGGTGAACTTTTCAAAGACATCTTAAAGCAAATTGGGGGAGTCCCCTAACCACGTGGTCCAGTGGTTAGAACTCTGTGCTTCACTGCAGGGGACACGGGTTTGATCCCTGGACAGGGAACTAAGATCCCACAAGGCACGTGGCATGGCCAAAAAAATAAAACAAATTGGCAAGCATGGCCAGTTAGAGAATATTTAGGAGAGTGAAGAGAGGGTAGGAGGGAGAGTCATCCATAGGTAAGGCTGGACATGTGACCAAAGGCTGGGCTTGAATCTTAAGCTGAAGAGATCCAAGATGACAGTCATTCATTCAACACATTTTGAGCCTCCACTATGTGCCAGCACCTGTTTTAGGCACTGGGGAAATATCAGGGAATACAACATGTAAAAATCCAGCCCCTGAGAAGCATATATTCTAGTGATGGAAAACAGACATAGAAGAACATTATATGGCAGATCTGACAGCATGAAATATTATGAAAATACAGAGCAGGGGAGGGGGGTTGTGGGCCAGGGAGACAGACTGCAATTTAAATAAGGTCATCAAGGTAGACCTCACTGGAAGTTCAAATTAGAGCACACACTTGAAGAAGACACAGTCCTAGCCTTGGAGTTATCTCGGGGCAGAGAGGTCTAGGCAGAGGAAAGAGCCAGTGCAAAGGTCCTCAGGTAGGAGGGTGCCTGGCATGTTTGAGGAACAGCAGGGAGGCCAGGTAGCTGGAGGACAGTAGATGAAGTCAGGCGCTGGGGCCTCATCATGTAGGGCCTCGTGGGCCACTGTAAAGATGGCT
>RJWK010035448.1:0-22186 GCA_004363435.1 Platanista minor | reverse complement strand
ATATGGGGAGGGGGAATGGTAAGCTGGGAGAAAGTGAGAGAGTGGCATGGACATATATACATTACCAAATGTAAAATAGATAGCTAGTGGGAAGCAGCCACATAGCACAGGGAGATCAGCTCGGTGCTTTGTGACCACCTAGACGGGTGGGATAGGGAGGGTGGGAGGGAGGGAGATGCAAGAGGGAAGAGATATGGAACATATGTATATGTATAACTAATTCACTTTGTTATAAAGCAGAAACTAACCCACCATTGTAAAGCAATTATACTCCAGTAAAGATATTAAGAAAAAAACCCCCAATGAATACCAAACTAAGCTTTCAAAAACCAACCTATTTCTCCA
This sequence comes from Platanista minor, assembly GCA_004363435.1. NCBI lineage: Eukaryota > Metazoa > Chordata > Mammalia > Artiodactyla > Platanistidae > Platanista > Platanista minor. Next base: position 21,841 of record RJWK010035448.1, on the reverse strand, counting down.
TGAGAATACACCAAAATAAATAAATACATAAACAAACAAACAAACAAATAAATAAAGGGTATAATGCTTTCATATATTCAAGACAAGTTAGTCAATCACTCACATTTCCCATTTTCTACCAGGTTATACTATTAAAAACACCAACCATCATTTAGGAGTAGGAAGTTGGTAAGACTGGCAAAACTTTCTTTGAAGAAATTACACTCATATACATTAATAACATGTGAAAACAATTCTATAAGATTTAACAAAAATACTCAAATCACAGCTTTCGTTAATGTTCCATTATTATATAATTCATCTTTATTAAACAGAAAGAATTTATCATCAAAAAGCCTAAGTTTAACTACAACTGACAGGAGCTATGTAAACCTTACCAATCAAGATTTCAAAGTAAGGTATACAAGTGTCTTAGCAACCAAGCGGGTACTCTAATATTCAGTATCATTAAGATAGATAGCAAATGTTGGAATACTTTTAAAATGTAACACTATGGAAAAAACTGCTTAAAACTTTAAGATTTATAAGTTCCCAAATATAATCTAATAGAATAGCAGGTTTCAAGTAGTATAAATTTCTCAATTCTGATTCCCATGTAATCATATATCCTCAGGCTTCCACTTCTACTTGAAATGGTCTCCCTACCAATTTACCCCTCCACTTCTCTGTTATTCAAACCCACTTTGAATCTCATTCCCATCATGATGCCTTCTCTAAAAACTGCAGAACTTTTGGCACTTTCCATTTTCCAACCCCTCGTTTGTATAGTTTAGACCACAGTATTTATAACTTTTTTTTTTGCGGTACGTGGGCCTCTCACTGTTGTGGCCTCTCCTGTTGTGGAGCACAGGCTCCGGACGCGCAGGCTCAGCAGCCATGGCTCCCGGGCCTAGCTGCTCTGCGGCATGTGGGATCTTCCCGGACCGGGGCACGAACCCGTGTCCCCTGCATCGGCAGGCGGACTCTCAACCACTGTGCCACCAGGGAAGCCCTTTATAATTTTTATTATATATTTACCATTCACTTTGTCTTCAGGTGCATGTGTATTGATAATTCAGTAGAAACCTTTTGCAGCAAACAAAGATATTGTGAACAACAGCTATACGAGTCAGATATGGTGCTAGGTACCTTTCACAAAGGTAAGAGCTGAATGAAATAAGTCTATGAAATGGGTATTATCCCTATAATTGAGAAAACTCAGGTTCTGTGATGTTTAGTGACTTGTTCAGTAAGCAGCAGAGCTAGGATTCAAATCCAGGTCTGTCCTGAAATTCAGAATTTTTTCCTGTATACCATAGCCATATCAGCAGCTTAATAAGGCAGGGACAACATTATCTTATTACTTTTGCAGCCTAAAATGTATACTCTCAAATGCAATGCTTAAACCAGCTACAGTTGAAAAGTATGGCGTAAGTAATTTAAATAAATTTGAAGAGATTCCAGGTTTTCCATGTAAGGTCAAATCCCCTCACTTGCATTCCAATACACTTTCTTGAGTGGGAGAAAAAGTGATAGTTATAGCTAGCATGCAATTCTTACAACACACAGCCCATTATATCTTTGCAACAGAGTGAGTCTGACTGAAACTCATGTATCATCAGGAAGATTGTGCAATTTTATTTTTTTTGAAAATGTGTTTGCATTTGGTCAAGTTTGGGAGCATCCTTATAAGTATGTAAAGAATGTGAATGTCATCTGCCTGTGTTTTCACTGGCAGGAAAAGGGCTGTTAGCGTAGCGCTAAGAACACAGCACTACCTGTAATGATAATTGTTGATTACTGTCAGTTTTCCCATAAAAGTAATTTTTAAAAGAAAAGGAAAAACACCAAAGAAATGGAAAGGATATGTAGATGTTTTTATTAGTATATACATGTGGGTTCCATTGACGTTGTGATATTTTGGGGATGGGGGTGTGGCAAATATTGGTTTTCCCTAATATTCTGCTTTCAGCAGACTAGACTTAAATCACCTCAGAGAACTGTGAATTTTTAAAAACTTTTCATTTTGAAATAATTATAAGCTGACAGGACGTTGCAGTAGTACAGAGACTCATAACTCTTCACCCAGCATCTCCTAATGATGACATCTTATATAGCTGTAGTTCCATATCAAAAACAAAAATGTACATTGGCACAATACTGTTAACTAGGCTACAGAACTCATTGTTTTCATCATTTTTAAATGTGTATTAGTGTGTGTGTCTGTGTGTGTGTGTGTGTGTGGTTTTATGTGTCATCTCTGTGGTTCCATGCAATTTTATCCCATGTTCAGATCCATGTAACCATCACCACAATCAAGATACAGAACTATCCCCTCACCCCAAAAGAACTTCCTTGTGCTACCTCTTTATATTCCTTCATCAAGGATGATGCGTATATCAATAGCTCATCTCTTTTTATTGCTGAGTAGTATTCCATAGATGTAACAGAATTTATTCAACCACTCATCCCTGAAGGGTATTTTGGTTGTTTCTAGTTTGGGGTTATTATAAATGAAGATTTTATGAACATTTTCATACAGGCGGTCATAAGTTTTCATTTCTCTGGGATAAATGCCCAAGAGTGTAATTGCTAAGTCATATGGTAAGTCTCCACTGAACTTTTTAATATACTTCCATACCTTTCAGAGTGGCTGTACCACTTTATAGTCCCACCAGTAAAGTATGAGTGATCCAGTTCCTCTGCATCCTTACCAACATTTGGTATCATCACTATTTTTTAAAATTTTGAAACTATTTTAATAATAGGTGTATAATGATATTTCATTGTGGTTTTGTGTTTCCATTACAGCAATGATGTTGAACATCTTTTCATGTGCTTATTTGCCATCCATATGTCCTCTCTGATGAAATATCTGTTTGTGTCTTTTGTACATTTTACGTTTGGATTGTTTTTTTGCTGTTGAGTTTTAGGAATTCTTTATAGATATTCTAGATATAGGCCTTTGTTGGTTATATGATTTGAAAATATTTTCTCCTAGTCCATTGCTTGTCTTTCATCTTCTGAGGTGCCTGAACTCCTACCCCACCTAGCAGTTGTAAGGAGTCCCTTTCCCTAGGAATAAATGGAGGCCAAGGTAAGAACCTGGACTTTCACCTGCACCTGCAGTAATGAGGCATCCCCACTGGAGCAGTGCCACAAGAAGCCTGCTAAACAGAAAATTTAAATAAGATCCAGAGTCTCATAACATAATACCCCAAATGTCCAGGTTTCAATCAAAAATCACTCATCATCCCAAGAATGACTAAGATATCAACTTGAATAAGAAAATACAATAAATAGACACAAATATTAGAACTATCTGACAAGAATTTCAGAGTAGCTATCATAAAGTGCTTCAAGGAGCATTTATGAACGTGCTTAAATCAACAAAAATAGAATGTCTCAGCAAATAAACAGAGGACATAAAATAAGAAACAAATGAAAAATCTGAAACTGAAAATATAGCTGAAGTTAAAAAAAAAACTTGAATGGATGGGATCCATGGCAGAATGGGGAGGACAAACGAAAGAATCAGTAAACTTGAAGACAGAACAATAGAAATTACTCAATATGAACAACAGAGAGAAAACAGAGTTTAAATAAAAACAGTAAACAAGACTCAGGAACCTATGGGACCATTAACAAAAGATCCAGTATTCCTCTTCAGAGTGCCAGAAGAATAGAAGTGTGAAACTGGAAAAAGTATTCAAAGAAATAAAAATATCCTCTATTTTGGCAAGGAAAACCCCAAGAATTCAAGAAGCTGAGCAACCCCAAATAGGGATAAACTCAAAGAAATCCACACCAAGATACATCATGATTAAATTTCTGAAAGCTAAAGACAAAGAAAAAAATCTTAAAAGAGCTAGGTACAAATAATACATTAAGTATAAGGGAAAAACAATTTGAAGACAGTAGATTTCCAGGGAAGCTAGCAGGAAGTGACACAACATTTTTCAAGTGGTAAAAGAAAAGAACTGTTAACCTAGAATGCTATAACCAGCAAAATTACCCTTCAGAAATGAAAGGAATATCAAGGCATTCTCAGATTAAAGAAAACTAATAAGAATTAATCACCAGCAGACCTGCTCTAGAAGAACTGCTACAGGAAATTCTTCATACACTTGGGAAACAGAAGCAGAATGAATCCTGGAATATTAGCAATGAAGGAAAAGCAACAGAAATAGTAAATATCTATGCAAATATAGTAACATATTCTTCTCTTAAGTTCTTTAAAATATGTTTGATGGTTAAAAGCAAAATTTAAAACACTGACTGATGGGGTTTACAATGTATGTAGATGTAATACGTAAGATGACTTGTAAACATAAAGAGGGAAAGTAAAGGGACTTAGAAGGCAGAAAGGTTTTTACATTCTACTTTAAGTGATAAAGTATTGAGTCTAAGTAGACTGTGAAAAGTTAAGTATGAATATTGTAATTCCTAGAGTAACTACTAAAAAATTATACAAAGAGATTGACCAAAAGGCACAATAAATTAAAATGGGATAGTAAAACCTGTTCAAATAATGCAAAAGATAGCAGGAAAAGTGAAACAATGCAACAAAATAAAGAGGCAACTAGCAGATAATAAAATGGTATACCAAACTCCAAATATATCAATAATTATCAATACAATTATCAATATATTATAATGAGCAATACAAATGAACAATTATTAATGTATCAATATACAAGCAATGAACAACTGAAAACCAAAATTTTAAAAAATTTACAACAACACCCCTCCCCACAAAAATAAATCCTTAAGTTAAATCTAACCCAGGGTTTCTCAACCTTCAGCACTACTGACATTTTGGTTTAGATAATTCTTTCTTATGGGAGGGGCTGTTCTGTGTACTTTAGGATGTTTAGTAGTGTCCCTAACCTCTACCGACCACAAGCTAGTAGCACTCCCCAGCCCCACACAATTGTGACCAATAAAAATGCCTCTAGGGGCTTCCCTGGTGGCTCAGTGGTTGAGAGTTCACCTGCTGATGCAGGGGACATGGGTTCATGCCCCGGTCCGGGAGGATCCCACATGCTGCGGAGTGGCTGGGCCTGTGAGTCATGGCCGCTGGGCCTGCGCATCCGGAGCCTGTGCTCCACAACAGGAGGGGCCACAACAGTGAGAGGCCCATGTACCGCAAAAAAAAAAAATGCCTCTAGTTACTGCCAAATGTCCCCTTAAGGGCAAAATCACCCCTGATTGGGAACCACTGATCTAATCAAAGAGGTACAGTGTCTAAATGCTGAAAGCTTCAAATGCACATGAACTAAATCATAGAAGAACTAAATAAATGGAGAGATATACTGTGTTCATCAACTACAAGAATCAACATAATAGGGACATCAATTCTCCCCAAATTGGTCTAGAGATTTAATAAAAATCCATTTAAAAATCCCATCTGGTTTCTTTGTAGCTACACACAAGATTATTCTAAAACTCTATGGAAAAGCAAAGAAACTAGAATAGCCAAACAATTTTGGGGAAAAAAATTGGAAGAATCATACTACTTGTCTTTAAGACTTACTATAAAGCTACAATAATGAAGACAGTGTGGTGGTGATGAATGGAGAGACACATAGATCAGTGAAACAGAGCAGAGTACAGAAAAGGATGACATTCCACTATCTATCTATCTGAGAATCATGGCTCCCTAAACATCTCCATGTACTAATATCCAGAACCTGTGAAGATGATAACTTACATGGCAAAATGGACTTTGCAGATGTGATTAAACTGAAGAATGTGAGCTGGGGAGAGTATCCTGGATTATCTGGGTGGGCTGAATATAATCAAAAGGGTCCTTATAAGAGGGAAGTAGGAGGGTCAAAGTAAAGAAAAAAGATATGACTACAGAAGCCAAAAGTCAAAATCAAGAAGATTGAAGATGCTGCTGGCTTTAAGATGGAGGAAGGGGCCTTGAGCCAAAAATGCAGGTGACTTCTAGAAAAAGCTGGAAAAGGCAAGGAAATTGACCCTCTCCCAAAAGCCTCTGGAGGCAGCATAGTCCTGCTAAATGCCTTTATTTTGATCCAGTGAAACCTAATTTTGGATGTCTGACCTTCAGAAATATAAGATAATAAATTTCTGTTGTCTAAGCTATTAAATTTATAAGTTGTTACAGCAGCAATAGGAAACAATGAAAATTCAATGAGGAGAGGAGAGCCTTCATGTAGGAACAACTGGACAAAACAATGAACCTTCATTTAAACTGGATACGAGAATTAATGCAAAATGGAGCATGGATCTAAATGTAAAAGGTAAAAAAATAACTTCTAGAAGAAAACATAGGAGAAAATCTTGATGACCATGAGTTAGGCAAATAGTTCTGAGACATAATAAAGCACAATCCATAAAGAAAAAAAAATGATGAACTGAAACATATCAAAATTTAAAACTTTTATTCTATATAAGACACTATTAGGGGAATTAAAAAACAAGCTACAAGGACTTCCCTGGTGGTCCAGTGGTAAGAATCTGCCTTCCAATTCAGGGGAAGCGGGTTCGATCCCTGGTCAGGGAACTAGTATCCCACATGTCGCAGAGCAACTAAACCCACACACCACAACTACTGAGCCTGCGTGCCACAAACTATAGAGCCCACATGTTCTGGAGCCTGTGTGCCACAACTAGAAAGAAGCCCATGTGCTGCAACGAAGAGCCTGCGTGCTGCAACTAAGACCCGATGCAGTGCCCCCACCCCCTCCAAAAAAAATTAGAGAAAGAAAAGCAAGCTACAGACTGGGAGAAAATATTTGCAAATTATATATCTGAGAAAGGTCTCATACAGAATATATAAATAACTCACTAAACTCAACAGTAGAAACAACAGCCCAAATAAAAAATGGACAAAACACTTGAACAGAAACTTCACCAAAGTGGATGTATGGATGGCAACAAAGCACATGCAAAGTATATTAAAACCACAAGATACCACTATATGCCTGATGATACCAAGTGTAGTAAAAGAAATGAAGCAACTGAAACTCATATATTGGTGGTGGCAGACAAAAACAGCCACTTTGGAAAATAATTTGGCAGTTTCTTATAGAGTTAAAAATACACTTACCGTGACCCAGCAATTCCACTCCTAGGTATTTATCCTAGAGAAACGAAAACTCAGATTCACACAAAAACCTGTACTCGTGTGTTTATAGCAACTCTAGTTATAACTGCCAAAGGGTGGAAAGAAACCACACGTCCATAAGTGGGTAAATGGATAAACAAACTCTACTACATCCATACTATGGAATACTGTTCATTAATAAAAAAGAATAACTGATGGAGTCAATGACTTGGATGAATGACAAAGGCATTATGTTGAATTAGAGAAGACAGCTCAAAAGTTTATATATTATATGACTCCATTTATTCTCAAAATGACAAAGCTATAGTGATAGATGACAAATGAATGATACCTAGCAGTTAGGGGCCTGGAGAGGGTGTATCTACAAATGGGTTACACAAAGGAGATTTCTGGGGCAATAGCACTTTTCTGTCTCATCCTGACTGACAGTAATTTTACAAATATACACATGTGTTAAAAATTATAGAACTGTATATCAAAAAAGTACATTTTATTGCATGTATATTAAAAATAAAGCCAGTATCACAGGTCACATCCCATCTACCTCCCCTAGTGGCTGGAAATGTCTAAAAATAAAGCTAGATGATAGTGTATTTCAATAAAAAGTAACTCAATATGAAGTTTCATACCCCCTTTCCTTTCTAAATTGAGCAACTGGTTATTTTTACTAGATTATAACCATGTGACAAACGGTATGTTTCATCTATAACTGCAATGTACCCATTAATTTAAGTACAAAAGAAATAAAGGGACTTATAAAACCTTTTTCTTTCACAGATGAAAAAGTTTAAATCACATATATAAATAATCTGCTAAACTCTTTTAATTTTCACAGAAACTGATATATCATTAGGGAATTGAATTTATTTAATTTTAACATGCAAATGTACAATTTGGGACACTGATTGAAGAACAGAGTTAAGGAAAAAGTAAAATCACCATAAAGAACAGTCAAAAGTATGCTGTATCTATATGATGCCAAAACATGGTCAGTTTGCTGAGGGTCTCAAATTCTCGATTTTAAAATGACTTTTCCCTTCCTGGTCATAAAAGTATTGTCTAACTCATCTGAGGAACCCAATTCTTTCAGAACTTTTAATATCTAAATTTCTCAATAATTAATCTCTTTTAGAGCAGCCTCTGATAATTAAGGGCTCTGTAACTAGTGCTGCTCAGAAGGGTCCAATATATGTGAAGAGGTAAAACGGAATTGTGTTTCTTTGTTTAATTACCTCTCTGGTCCCTAAAAGATAAGAAGGAGAGAAAGAAAGAACAAGAGCACTAAAGGGAGATCTGATTAGCAAGGCAAAACAAGGAGAATAGAAAACTGGATAAAGTGCTTATACAATTGGTAAAGACCATCTCTTACAGAAAACAGAGATAGAGGGAACATTTCCTAACTCATTCTAGGAGCCCAGCATTACCTTAGTACCAAAACCAGACAAAGACACCACAAGAAAGGAAAACTATAGACCACTATCTCTCATGAACAAAGACCAAAAATTCTCACCAAAATATTAGCAAATCAAATCCAATAATGTATTAAAAAATTATACAATATGACCAAGTGGGATTTATTCCAGGTATGCATGGCTGGTCCAACACTGAAAAACCAATGAATATAACTGATCACATCAACAAGCTAAAGAAAAAATAGGATATTTTATTAACAGATGCAAAAAAAGCACTTGAGGGGCTTCCCTGGTGGCGCAGTGGTTGAGAGGCTGCCTGCCAATGCAGGTGACACGGGTTCGTGCCCCGGTCTGGGAAGATCCCACATGCCGCCGAGCGGCTGGGCCCGTGAGCCATGGCCACTGAGCCTGCACATCCAGAGCCTGTGCTCTGCAACGGGAGAGGCCACAGCAGTGAGAGGCCCATGTACCGCAAAAAAAAAAAAAAGCACTTGAAAAATCCAACATCTATTCATGATAAAAAATACTCTAAGCAAACTAGGAATAGAGTGGAACTCCCTCAACTTGATTAAAACATCTACAAGAAAACCTATAGCTAACAACATACTTAATGATGAGAAATTAGATGCTTTTACCCCTAAGACTGGGAACAAGGCAAGGACATCCTATCTTACTGCTCCTGTTCAACATGGTACTGGAAGTCCTTAGCTAATGCAACAAGACAAGAAAAGGAAGTAAAAGGTATACATGTTGGGAAGGAAGAAATAAAACCATCTTTGCAGATGATATGATTATCCATGTAGAAAATCCAAAAGAATCAATAATAAAAAACCTCCTGAAACTAATAAGCAACTCTAGCAAGGTTGCATGTTACATGGTTGCAAGGTACATAGCTAATATACAAAAGTCAATCACTTTCCTATATACCTCCAATGAACAATATGCAATTTGAAATTAAACATATAACACCATTGAAATTAGTACCAAAAAATTATGTATACATCTAACAAAACATGTACAAGATCTACATGAGGAAAACTATAAAACTTTGATAAAAGAAATCAAAGAACTAAATGAACAGAGAGATAGTTCATGTTCATGGATAGGATGACTCAATATTGTCAAGATGTCAAACTTGATCTATATATTCAATTCAGTCCTAATCAAAATCCTAGGTAGTAATTTGGTAGATAGGGACAAAGTGATTCTAAATTTTATACAGAAAAACAAAAGACCCAGAATATCCAACACAATATTGAAGACAAAAACAATGTTGACGGGCTTATACTATTTGACATGAAGACTTACCATAAAGTTACAGTAATCAAAACACTGTGGTATTGGGAAAAGAATGGACAAACAGATCGATGGAATAGAACAGAGAGTCCAGAAATAGACAAATACACACAAATATAGTTAACTGATCTTTGACAAAGGAGCAAAGGCTGCCCAGTGGGGAAAGGGTAGTCTTTTCAAAAAATGGTGCTGAAATAACTGAATGTGAGAGAGAGAGACAGAGAGAGAGAAAGACAGAGAGAGAGAGAGAGAGAGAGAGGAGAGGGAGGGAGGGAGGAAGGAAGGGAAGAAAAGAAAAGAAAAAAGAAAAGAAGAAAAAATCTAGACAGTGACCTTACTTACACCTTCTGCAAAAATTAACTCCAAATTTATTACAGACCTAAATGTAAAGCAAAAAACTATAAAACTTCTAGAAGATAACATAAAGGAAAATCTAGGTGACCTTTGGCTTGCCAATGACATGAGATAACAACATTAAAGGCACAATCCATGAACACTGATAAGTTGGACTTCATTAAAATTTAAAACTTCTGTTCTGTAAAAGACACTGTAAAGAGAAAGAAAATACAAGCCACAGATTGAGTAAGAATATCTGCAAAACATCTATCTGATAAAGAACTGGTATTCAAAATATCCAGAGAACTCTTAAAATTCAACAATAAGAAAATGAACAACCCAAATAAAAAATCAGCAAAAGACCTGACAGACATCTCACCAAGAAGGATATACAAATGCCAATAAGCATATGAAAAAATGCTCAATGCCATGTGTCATTAGGCAATTTCAAATCAGAACAAAAATGAGATACCATTATGCACCTATTAAAATGGTTGACAAGAATATGGAAGAACAGAAACTTCATTGCTAGTGGGAATGCAGAATGGTACAGCCACTTTGGAAGACAGTATGGCAGTTTCTCAAAAAATTAAACAGTCTTACTATATAATCTAGCAATTGCAATCCTTGGTAATTACCCAAATGAACTGAAAACTTGTCACACAAAATCCTGTACACAAATGTTTATTGCAGCTTTATTTATAATTGCCAAAATTTAGAAGAAACCAAGATATCTTTCAAAGAGAGAGTGGATAAACACAATATGGTACCTCAATACAGTGAAATATTTTTCAGCAATAAAAAGAAATGAAGTATCAAATAAAAAGAAAGACACAAATGACCCAGAAATGCATATTCCTAAGTGAAAGAAACCAGTCTGAAAGGGCTACATACTATATGATTCCAACTGTATAACATTCTGGAGAAGGTAAAACTACAGAGACAGCAAAATGATCAGTGGTTATCAGGGATTCAGGAGGATGGAGAGAGAGATGAATAGGTGGAATGCCTCGGATTTTCAGGGCAGTAAAACTATTCTGTATGATACTTTAATGGTGGTATCTCACATTATGCATTTCCCCAAAACCATATAACTACAACAGAAAGAATGGAATCCTAATGTACACTATGAACTTAGTTAATAAGAATAATGTATTTTTTTTATAATTGGTTCATCAATTATAACAAATGTACTACACTAATGCAAGATGTTAGTAATAGAAGAAATTTAGTGGGGGGGGGCTTTTGGGAGGAGGGATATATAGGAACTCTCTGTACTTACAGCTCAATTTTTCTGTAAGCCTAAAAATTCTCTAAAATATAAAGTCTTTTAATTAAAGATATACTCCAGGGTATAAACCACACTTCTCAACTTAACTAAAGGCTTCAGCTAGCATTGTTAGCATTGTTTTACTTTTAAAAATGTTTTTCAGAAAATTTTAAAGTATCAAAGTTAAGCAAAAAGTGCATTAATCTTTTGAAGACAGTAGTTACTGGAAAACTCTAGCTCCTCCATGAAGTCTTCCCTAAATGCCTAATTCTTGGAACTTCCCTATAGCTTCATTTGTGACTCCCTTTGGGTGTTTATGTTATATATAGATATATTTTATCATTATTTGTATATTCTTCTCCTTCAGTACACAGCAACTCCAGGAGGGCAAGGCCCACATTTTACTCATTTTTGTATTCCCAGCTGCCTAAGCACAGTACCTTATACCTAACAGTAAATCAACAAATGTTTGTTTAGTACATTATTACTATGGTCTGAATGCTTGTTTCCCCCTTCCAAATTCATATGTTGAATTCTAACCCCCAGGATGATGGTATTTGGAGGCAGGGCCTTTAGGAGGTGAGTAGGTCATGAGGGCAGAACCCTCATGAATGAGATTATTGCCCTTATAAGAGTGCCCAGAGACCCTTCTTGCCCTTTACATCATGTGAGGATACAAAAAAAGACAGTGACCTATGAACCACCCAGTTTATGGCATTTTGTTATAGCAGCCCAGATGGACTGACACATATTATCCATTACTTTATATAATAGATGCATTCTTGAAGAAATGAAGTATTGATAATATTTTTATAAATCACTCTCCCCTGAAATTATTTTATAATTTTAAAGTAGCTTATTTTCATTTCTAACAGATTAGTGAGAATATCTTTTTGTACTTGATATTTAATTTTCTGTGCCCCCAAGTTCTCTGTCAACTAAGTGGTTTCCAAGACGGTAGTGGTTAGAGAATATGAGTAAACTTTTTTACAATATTAAAACATTTATTTTATAAAATCAGATGATTTAAGTAAATGTGTTTTATATTTTCCTTAAATCCTTATATTACATATTAAGTGTAATATACTAATAGAAAGACTGAAATTTTTAAAATCCTTAGAAGAGATTAATGATGATGTGATACTCCTATGATGTATGTGGATGATAAGAAAAGGTACTGCATAAAATATGTAGGGATTTAATGAATGAAGGCAAAGAGTATTCTCTCTGTCTCCATCTCTGTGTCTCTTGTGGCAATAGAACCCCTAAACTATACCTCATTACAGAACTCTACAGTACTAAAAGAGAATTGCTGTAACTTGGATAGAAGAAATACCAATCCATCCTCTTGGCCTCCTCTGGGCTGCAAGACATCTCTGTATAATACAGTTTATCTTAAAAATCTTTGTTGGAGGCAATGACAGCATTAAGAATCTCAGAATCAAAAGAGCATTAAAAAGCAAATAAGCAAGCAGATGGTATGCTGTGGTCTCATATGTTAACCATGAAATCCTCCCATTTCTCTCTTTCTGTCTTCCTTATCCTTCATGGATGCCTTAGGCCTTGTTATGAAACCATCACATACTGCTCAGATGACTGGGTGGCATACCAGATGACTGACCAGATGACTGGTAGAGCTGAAAAGGTTCCTGAACCCTGCCCTAAAGTTCCAAGAAGTATGTGGAGGAGATAGGGAAGATCTGAGTATAAAGGGGCATAGATTGGTCCAAAGTGCTTATATGCCAAAGCATGTAATGAGGTTGAGGAAAAAAATAGGAAGCCAAGGAAAGAAAGGGCTAACAATGCATCTAATGCACACAAATGATAAATCACACCTGCAGTACTACTCAAAAATAAGTAAGGGACTCACACTTCACGATGGCTAAGGAGTAAGACGTGACCACCTTCCTCCCAACAGATATATCAAAAATACATTTACATGTGGAACAACTCCTACAAAACACCTACTGAATGATGGCAGAAGACCTCAGACTTCCCAAAAGGCAAGAAACTCCCCCAGGTACCTGGGTAGGGCAAAAGAATAGAGAAAAAACAGAGACAAAAGAATAGGGACAGGACCTGTACCTCTGGGAGGGAGCTGTGAAGGAGGAAAGGTTTCCACACAGTAGGAAGCCCCTTCACTAGCAGAGACGGGGGTGGCAGGGTGGAAGCTTCGGAGCCACGAAGGAGAGCACAGCAACAGGGGTGCAGGGGGCAAAGCAGAGAGATTCCCGCACGGAGGCTCGGTGCCGACCAGCACTCACCAGCCTGAGAGGCCTGTCTGCTCACCTGCCGGGGCAGGTGGGGGCTAAGAGCTAAGGCTTCAGCTTTCAAGGTCAGATCCCAGGGAGAGAACTGGGGTTGGCTGCATGAACACAGCCTGAAGGGGGGGTAGTATGCCACAGCTAGCCAGTAGGGAGTCCGGGAAAAAGTCTGGACCTGCCTAAGAGGCAACAGACCATTGCTTCAGGGTGCGTGAGGAGCGGGGATTCAGAGCAATGCCTAAACGAGCTCCAGAGATGGGTGCGAGCCGCAGATACCAGTGACGGGCATGAAACACTAAGGCTGCTGCTGCAGCCACCAAGGAGCCTGTGTGTAAGCACAGGTCACTATCCACACCTCCCCTCCCAGAAGCCTGTGCAGCCCACCACTGCCAGGGTCCCGTGATCCAGGGACTACTTTCCTGGGAGAACACACGGTGAGCCTCAGGCTGTTGAAACATCACGCCGGGCTCTGCTGCCGCAGACTCACCCTGCATTGCATACCCCTCCCTCCCTCCACCATGAGTAAGCCACAGACCCCAAATATGCTGCTACTTTAAACCCGTCCTGTCTGGGCGGGGAACAGATGCCCTCAGGTGAACTACAAGCAGAGGTGGGGCCAATTCCAAAGCAGAGCCCCAGGAGCTGTGCTAACAAAGAAGAGAAATGGAAATTTCTCCGAGAAGCCTCAGAAGCAGCAAATTAAATCTCCACAATCAACTTGATGTATGCTGCATCTGTGGAACACCTGAATAGACAACGAATCATCCCACAATAGGGGCGGTGGACTTTGGGAGCAACTGTAGACTTGGGGTTTGCTTTCTGCATCTAATTCGTTTCTGGATTTACGTTTATTTTAGTTTAGTATTTAGAGCTTATTATTATTGGTAGATTTGTTTATTGATTTGGTTGCTCTCTTCCCTTTTTTGTTTAATGTATATATGTATTTTCCTTCTCTTTTTGTGAGTGTGTATGGGTATGCTTCTTTATGTGATTTTGTCTGAATAGCTTTGCTTTTACAATTTGCCCTAGGGTTCTGTCTGTCCATTTTTTTTGTATAGTTTTTAGCACTTGTTATCATTGGTGGATTTGTTTTTTGGTTTGGTGGCTCTCTTCTTTCTTTCTGTTTAGCACTTCTTTATTTTTAATAATTTTTTAAAATTTTAATAACTTTATTGTTTCCCTCCTTCCTTCCTCCCTCACTCCCTGCCTCCCTCCCTCCCTTCCTTCCTTCCTTCTCCCTTTTCTTCTCAGCCGTATGGCTGACAGGGTCTTGGTGCTCCAGCCGGCTGTCAGGCCTGACCCTTTGAGGTGGGAGAGCTGAGTTCAGGACACTGGTCCATGAGAGACTTCCCGGCCGCACGAAATATCAAATGGCGAAAGATGTCCCAGAGATCTCCATCTCAATGCTAAGACCCAGCTCCACTCAAAAACCAGCAAGGACCAGTGCTGGACACACTATGCCAAACAACTAGCAAACCCACCCATCAGGAGAGAGCCTGCGTAAAATCATAGTAAGTTCACAGACACCCCAAACCATACCACCAGATGCGGTCCTGCCCACCAGGAAGACAACATCCAGCTGCATCCACCAGAACACAGGCACCAGTCGCTTCCATCGGAAAGCCTATACAACCCACTGAACCAACCTTACCCACTGGGGGCAGACACCAAAAAAAATGGGAACTACAAATTTAAAGCCTGCGAAAAGGAGACCCCAAACACAGTAAGTTAAGCAAAATGAGAAGACAAACAAACACACAGCAGATGAAGGAGCAAGGTAAAAACCCACCAGACCAAACAACTGAAGAGGAAATAGGCAGTCTACATGAAAAAGATTTCAGAGCAGTAATCGTAAAGATGATCCAAAAATCTGGAAATACAATGGAGGAAATACAAGAAACGTTTAACAAGGACCTAGAAGAACTAAAGAGCAAACAAACAATGATGAACAACACAATAATGAAATAAAAAATTCTCTAGAAGGAATCAATAGCAGAAAAACTGAGGCAGAAGAACGGATAAGTGACGTGGAAGATAAAATACTGGAAATAACAACTGCAGAGCAGAATAAAGAAAAAAGAATGAAAAGAATTGAAGACACTCTCAGAGACGTCTGGAACAAGATCAAAAGCACCAACATTCAAATTATAGGGGTACCAGAAGAAGAAGAGAAAAGAAAGGGACTGAGAAAATATTTGAAGAGATTATAGTTCAAAACATCCCTAGATACAGGAAAGGAAATAGTCATGAAGTCCAGAGAGTCTCATATACGAAAAAATCAAGGAGAAACATACTAAGACACATATATTAATCCAACTATCAAAAATTAAAAACAGGGCTTCCCTGGTGGTGCAGTGTTTGAGAGTCCGCCTGCCGATGCAGGGGATACGGGTACGTGCCCCGGTCCGGGAGGATCCTGCATGCTGCGGAATGGCTGGGCCCGTGAGCCATGGCTGCTAAGCCTGCGCATCCGGAGCCTGTGCTCTGCGGCGGGACAGGCTATGGCAGTGACAGGCCCGTGTACCACAAAAATAAAAAACAAAATTAAATACAAAGAAAAAATATTAAAAGCACCAAGGGAAAAGCAGCAAATACAAGGGAACCCCTAATAAGGTTAACAGCTGATCTTTCAGCAGAAACTCTGCAAGCCAGAAGGGAGTGGCAGGACATATTTTAAGTGATGAAAGGGAAAAACCTACAACCAAGATTACTCTACCCAGCAAGGATCTCATTCAGATTTGACAGAGAAATTAAAACCTTTACAGAGAAGCAAAAGCTAAGAGAATTCAGCACCACCAAACCAGCTTTACAACAAATGCTAAGAGAACTTCTCTAGACAGGAAACACAAAAGAAGGAAAAGACCTACAATAACACACCCAAAACAATTAAGAAAATGGCAATAGAAACATACATATTGATAACTACCTTAGATGTAAATGGATTAAATGCTCCAACCAAAAGATATAGACTGGCTGAATGGATACAAAAACAATTCCTTTATATATGCTGTGCACAAGAGACCCACTTCAGACCTAGGGACACATACAGACTGAAAGTGAGGGGATGGAAAAAGATATTCCATGCAAATGGAAATCAAAAGAAAGCTGAAGTAGCAATTCTCATATCAGACAATATAGGACTTTAAAATAAAAATTATTACAAGAGACAAAGAAGGACACTATATAATGATCAAGGGATCGAGCCAGGAAGAAGATATAACAAATGTAAATTTCTATGCACCCAACATAGGAGCACCTGAATATGTAAGGCAAATGCTAACAACCATACAAAGGGTAATCGACAGTAACACAATCATAGTAGGGGACTTTTACACCCCACTTTGACCAATGGACAGATCATCCAAAATGAAAATAAATAAGGAAACACAAGCATTAAATGATACATTAAACAAGATGGACTTAACTGATATTTACAGGACATTCCATCCAAAAACAGCGCAATACACTTTCTTCTCAAGTGCTCATGGAACATTGGCCAGGTTAGATCATATCTTGGGTCAAAAATCAAGCCTTGGTAAATTTAATAAAATTGAAATCGTATTGAGCATCTTTTCGACCACAACACTATGGAACTAGATATCAATTACAGGAAAAAAATCTGTAAAAAATACAAACACATGGAGGCTAAACAATACACTACTAAATAAACAAGAGATCACTGAAGAAATCAAACAGGAAATCAAAAATACCTAGAACCACATGATAATGAAAACATGATGAACCAAAATCTATGGGATGCAGCAAAAGCAGTTCTAATAGGGAAGTTTATAGCAACACAATCCTACCTCAAGAAACAAGAAACATCTCAAATAAACAACCTAACCTTACACCTAAAGCAATTAGAGAAAGAAGAACAAAAAAATCCCAAAGTCAGCAGAAGGAAAGAAATCATAAAGATCATATCAGAAAGAAATGAAAAAGAAATGAAGGAAATGATAGCAAAGATCAATAAAACTAAAAGCTGTTTCTTTGAGAAGATAAGCAAAACTGATAAACCATTAGCCAGACTCATCAAGAAAAAAAGGGAGAAGACTCAAATCAACAGAATTAGAAATGAAAAAGGAGAAGTAACAACTGACACTGCAGAAATACAAAGGACTGTGAGAGATTACTACAAGCAACTCTACAGCAATAAAATGGACAACCTGGAAGAAATGGACAAATTCTTAGAAAAGCACAACCTTCCGAGACTGCACCAGGAAGAAATAGAAAATATGAACAGACCAATCACAAGCACTGAAATTGAAACTGTGATTAAAAATCTTCCAACAAACAAAAGCCCAGGAGCAGATGGCTTCACAGGCGAATTCTATCAAACATTTAGAGAAGAGCTAACAGCTATCCTACTCAAATCCTTCCAAAATATAGCAGAGGGAGGAACACTCCCAAACTCATTCTATGAGGCCACCAACACCCTGATACCAAAACCAACAAAGATGTCACAGAAAAAGGAACACTACAGGTCAATATCATTGATGAACATAGATGCAAAAATCCTCAGCAAAATACTAAGAAACAGAATCTAACAGCACATTAAAAGGATCATACACAATGATCAAGTGGGGTTGATCCCAGGAATGCAAGGATTCTTCAATATATGCAAATTAGTCAATGTGATAAACCATATTGAAAAACTGAAGGATAAAAACCATATGATCATCTCAATAGATGCAGAAAAAGCTTTTGACAAAATTCAACACCCATTTATGATAAAAACACTCCAGAAAGTAGGCATAGAGGGAACTTATCTCAACATAATAAGAGCCATATATGACAAACCCACAGCTACCATTGTTCTCAATGGTGAAAAAGTGAAACCATTTCCACTAAGATCAGCAACGAGACAAGGTTACCCACTCTCACCACTATTATTCAACATAGTTGTGGAAGCCTTAGCCACAGCAATCAGACAAGAAAAAGAAATAAAAGGAATCGAAATTGAAAAAGTAAAACTGTCACTGTTTGTAGATGACATGATACTGTACATAGAGAATCCTAAAGATGCTGCCAGAAAACTACTAGAAGTAATCAATGAATTTGGTAAGGTAGCAGGATACAGTGTTAATGCACAGAAATCTCTTGTATTCCTATACACTAATGATGAAGAATCTGAAAGAGAAATTAAGGAAACACTCCTATTTACCACTGCAACAAAAAGAATAAAATACCTAGGAATAAACCTACCCAAGGAGACAAAAGACCTGTATGCAGAAAACTATAAGACACTGATAAAGAAATTAAAGATGATACAAATAGATGGAGATATACCATGTTCTTGGATTGGAAGAAGCAACACTGTTGAAATGAATATACTACCCAAAGCAATCTACAGATTCAACGCAATCCCTATCGAACTACCAATGGCAGTTTTTACAGACTTAGAACAAAAAATTTCACAATTTGTATGGAAACACAAAAGACCTTGAATAGCCAAAGCAATACTGAGAAAGATAAATGGAGCTGGAGGAATTAGGCTCCCTGTCTTCAGACTATACTATAAAGTTACAGTCATCAAGGCAGTATGGTACTGGAACAAAAACAGAAATATAGATCAATGGAACAGGATAGAAAGGCCAGAAATAAACCCACATACATATGCTCCCCTTATCTTTGAGAAAGGAGGCAAGAATATACAATGGAGAAAAGACAGCCTCTTCAATAAGTGGTGCTGGGAAAACTGCACAGCTAAACGTAAAGGAATGAAATTAGAACACTCCCTAACACCATACACAAAAATAAACTCAAAGTGGATTAAAGACCTAAATTTAAGGCCAGACACTATCAAAGTCTTAGAGGAAAACACAGGCAGAACACTCTTTGACATAAATCACAGCAAGATCCCTTTTCACCCACCTCCTAGAGAAAGGGAAATAAAAACAAAAATAAACCTAATGAAATCTAAAAGCTTTTGCTCAGCAATGGAAACCATAAGCAAGAAGAAAAGAGAACCCTCAGAAAGGCAGAAAATATTTGCAAACAAAGCAACTGACAGAGGATTAATCTCCAAAATATACCAGCAGCTCATGCAGCTCAATATCAAAAAAAACAAACAACCCAATCCAAAAATGGGCAGAAGACCTAAATAGACATTTCTCCAAAGAAGATATACAAATGGCCAACAAACACATGAAAGGATGCTCAACATCATTAATCATTAGAGAAATGCAAATCAAAACTACAATGAGGTATCACCTCATACCAGTCAGAACAGCCATCATCAAAAAATCTACAAACAATTAATGCTGGAGAGGGTGTGGAGAAAAGGGAACCCTTCTGCACTGTTGGTGGGAATGTAAATTGATACAGCCACTATGGAGAACAGTATGGAGGTTCCTTAAGAAACTAAAAATAGAACTAGCATAAGACCTAGTAATCCCACTATTGGGCATATACCCTGAGAAAACCATAATTCAAAAAGAGTGAGTCCTGTACCACAATGTTCACTGCACCTCTATTTACAATAGCCACGACATGGAACCAACCTAAGTGTCCATCGACAGATGAATGGATAAAGAAGTGCCACATATATACAATGGAATATTACTCAGCCATAAAAAGAAACGAAATGGAGTTATTTGTAGTGAGGTGGATGGACCCAGAGTCTGTCATACAGAGTGAAGTAAGTCAGAACGAGAAAAACAAATACTGTATGCTAACACGTATATATGGAATCTAAAAAAATAGTAAAAAAAGGTTGTGAAGAACCTAGGGGCAGGACAGGAATAAAGACACAGACGCAGAGAATGGACTTGAGGACACAGGGAAGAGGAAGGGTAAGCTGGGTCAAAGTGAGAGAGTGGCCTGGACATATATACACTACCAAATGTAAAACAGCTAGTTAGTAGGAAGCAGCCACGTAGCACAGGGAGATCAGCTAGGTGCTTTGTATCCATCTAGAGGGGTGGGATAGGGAGGTTGGGAAGGAGACACAAGAGGGAGGGGATATGGGGATATATGTATACATATAGCTGATGCACTTTGTTATACAGCGGTAACTAACACAGCAGTGTAAAGCAGTTATACTCCAATAAAGGTGTTAAATAAATACATAAATAATGACTAGGTTTTAAATATTTGGGAGAGTGATTATTTTTAAACTGAAAACAGTATATAAGCTGAACAAATGGTGTTAGGAATGGTTAAATGCTACTACTGTGCTCTACATTCCTAAAGTTGCTCTATGGTGTAGTTCCTACCTAGTGAAAGAAAACTTTTAATATATATGCTCTGAAAGTACCAGCATGCCTCATAACACCTGGCATTTCCTCCTTTTCCTGATCCAATTGAAATCAAACCTACATTTGGAAAACTTATTTCTCTATATTAATTTCTGTTTACTTGTAATCAGTTTATATGAGATGAGTACAGCACTTTCCATTCTATGGTTGCTGAGTATTTGTTGACAGAAGAATCAAATATTAGCCTTCTGAAAATATTTCAGTCTTTACGGATGTTAACTTCGTCTGCATTTTATACCTGATATCGACCTGTCACCAAGCAACAAAAATTTACATTTTGAAGGACTGAAATTCACTCTAAAAACAAAGTCTAACACAAATGTCATTAGTTAGGACTCCTCCCTTTGACTAGCTTGGTCATCTTCTAATCTGCTCTCTTCAATTCAAAAGAAAGTCCAGAGAACATTCTGCCTTTAACTTGTCAGCAAGGTAATTACAATCACATGAAGGAATAAAGGGCAATTTGCTAATTCTGCTTTGCACAGGAGCTCAGAAAAATCTTTATCCTTCAGTAATTTGTAGGTAAAAGACAATTCAGCAACCAATACTGTTCTAAAACTGAATATGAGTTAAAAATTTTCAACATTAGCTAACAAAATTAGATTTGTAGTACAGTTCTCTCTTTTCGGCTTGACAAAGAGAATAAAGTATGGATTCTTGGTTTGTTGCTCAGAATCTTCATTTAAATTCTCTCCCAGGGAAGTTCACTGGGAGAGTACTCACCAGAGCCCATAGATTTCTATATCTAGTATAAAAACGATGAACTGAAGGTATTTTCCCCAAATTTTTATTTTGAAAAAAATTTCAAACTCACAGAAGAGTTGCAAGACTAGTACAACAAACCCTCAATACAAATGCTCTTCATCTAGAGTCACTAGTTGTCAGCATTTTGACTCACTTTCTTTATCTGTTTTTCCCCGAACTGAGTT
>RJWK010035447.1:0-22186 GCA_004363435.1 Platanista minor | reverse complement strand
TAAGCTGGGGCGAAGTGAGAGAGTGGCATGGACATATATACACTACCAAATGTAAAATAGATAGCTAGTGGGAAACAGCTGTATAGCAGAGGGAGAGCATCTCGGTGCTTTGTGACCACCTAGAGGTGTGGGATAGGGAGGGTGGGAGGGAGATGCAAGAGGGAGGAGATGTGGGGATATATGTATATGTATAGCTGATTCACTTTGTTATACAGCAGAAACTAACACACCATTGTAAAGCAATTATACTCCAATAAAGATGTTAAAAATAAATAAATGCTGTGTAAATAGTTGCCAACACAACAACAACAATGAAAAAGTATACAAAATATAATTTATGGTGTAGTATTTTAAAATAAATATGCTACTTTTTAATTGATTTAATCTCTATAATCAAAATAATTGGGGCCACTGATGATGGATAATTAGTCTTATACCCCAAAAGAGTCAAAAATACCTAGGACATCCTAAATTCAGGACATCCTACATTATTGTTTCAAACAGCGTGGTATGCTTTCAAAACACCCCACTGTTTCAGGAGCTGCCCCTTTGATTATGGGAAAAAGTGGGAACTTGGACAACACAGATGTTTCCAATTTGGAGAATGAGGAAGCCCTATGCCTGTATTTTATTCTGGTTCTTAAGGATCTTGGGAATTGGTTTTCCCCCTTCCCCCTTGTGATCAACATACACACAGCAGTAACCTTTTATAAATTTATTTTATGCTAACCCTTACCCTAACGTCAGTACACATAAAAAATATCTGTAGAAATTTCTTCTTGGCTTCCTCAGGGAATTTTGGGTAAAATGTTATCAAGACTGATCTTAATGTTAGCTCTTATAATAATGAAGCATCTACTCTTCTGATTTACCCCATTGTCGTGATGGGCAGATAAAAAAAGTCTTATTCCTCTAGGAAATACATATCCTGTAAGTTAGAAAAAATCAAAGAAAGAAGCCACATGGAGCTATAAGAAGGAATGAACCCAACTATGGCCTGTTTTTAAACTGAGGACTTCAGTGTTCAGGTTTTGTATAAATTTTGACAGATACTATGATCTGTGCTAGGATGTTAGGAATAGCTCTCCCAAAGTAAAATTTTTTAATTAAAAAAAAAACTATCTAAAATTCTCTCACATTCAATATTATCACAACAAAACATCCCAGCTTAACAATACCAACAACTAAAATATTTCCAGTCCTTGGCCCGTGGCCTACTTTTTTCCAGTAGCATTCTGCATATTACAATTCTAGGGCAGTAAAAGAAATGGGACAGTTCCTGAAAGTGGTTATAATGGAATTTGGCCTCTTCTCAGGGCAATCTATTGCAATTATATTCAAGTCTAATATTCAGAGCATAAGGCTTTAAAATACATACCAGACTTCAGGGATTGGAGGCAGAAGTGGGGCTGCAGAATGAAAATGTATACTATAGTTTCATGGTAAGAAAACAACATTGGGAAGACAAATCTTTTTCTCCTTCTCCTTCCTCTCTTTCATTAAGAAATCTATTTATTTAAGCAGTTATTATTTACCAGGTAGAGTCCTGGATACTTAGGATACGTCAGTGAACAAAACAAAAATCTTCTCTCGTAGAGCTTCTATGCTGTTGGAGGAAAAGGGAATAAACAATAAATATATGTCATATTGTGTATTAGAAGGAGATAAATGGAAAGGAAAAAATAAAGCAGGAAAAGGCTACTGGGGGCGTGGAGGGGAGCTGGTGGGAGAGAGAGTATGATGTAATTTTAAGCAGGGGAGTCAGGTGAAATTTGAGCAAAGACTTGAAGGTATGATGGAGTTGGACAGGCAAATATGAACAGAAGAGCATTTCAGGCAGAGAGAAGAGCCAGCAGAATGTTCCTGAGGCTGAAGCATGCCTGAAGTAATAGGAACACTGTGACGAGGTAAGACCTGCTTGGAAGATGCAGGGCAGAATAGCAAGTGATGAGTCGGAGAATGAAGGAGGTCAGACCAGCCAGGACCATGTAGGGCTCAGTGAGGTCTCCTTTGACTGTTGCCCCAGGCATGTGCCTTCTTTCTGACACCAAATATCCCAGGGTTATCTCAGACTTTGGACCTGACATTTCTGAACTTGGAACGTTCTCCCCCCAGATCACGGTGTGGTTCACCCTTCTCTTCACACAAGTCTCAACTCTAATGCCACCACCTCCTCAGAAAGGCCTTTTCTCATCGCCCTAGTGTACCCCCACTTTGCTGCACTTTAGATTATGAAATTATCATTATCAACAATAAGAAAATCCATGTATTGAGCAAAAAACCCAATGACTTCCATTTAAAGAAATCCACTCCCTCTAACAAGGGACTTATGGATATTCTTTCCCACTAGGTGGAAACTCCAAGCTGCACAGATGCTCCCTTTCAGTGATAGAGTTACAGTGGCCAAGAACTTTGGTGTTGAGTGATTTTACTAAGGAAGGTAGGTCTGAGCTGACAGAGGTTACAGAGAACAGCCCGTCTTACCCTTAGTTGAAACCATTGCAAGTTCTCTGTTTTCTGGTAGGTAATATTTCTTCTCTCATTTTCTGAAGCAGAACTCCTGTTTCCTCTACTGGCTATCCCAGTGGTAGGTTTGGCGATAAACACGTGGCGCAAGTTATACTAACTAGAGCTGTTATTGGAGCTTTTATGCTACAGCTATCAGGGAAGGTGCTTCCTTTCTGGTGGAGCTACCAAGTGTGTGTTGAGATTTTAGTGGCATAGTGCTTGCCATGTGGAAAAGCTTCTCTAAGAGGTTGTGAGAGAGACTGAGACCTGGTGACATCATGAGACCTCAGTCCTGCTGTGCCCAAGCCTCTTGTGCATTGGGAAGTTTTTGGTTATAGGAGCCATGATGACACTGGTTTGAGTTGGGTTGCTCTCCCTCACAGTAGGAAGAGTCAATGCAAGTATCATTCTAGTTTCCACTCTCTTTTCAAAAATAGTAGTGATTCTCATTGCTCCCTAACCACTCTGGGATTCAGAGGCAATATAGCTAGGCTCTTGGTTAATAGGCCTTCCATAGTTATTAGATGAGGCCTTCTCATACACCTCACACTGTACACCATTGCTGGCTGGAATGCTATTTGTTTCAGTTTCTCATCCAGCAAGTGGAAACTCTTATTTTCTTCTTCAACTTATGTATCCTTAGTTCCAGTTTAATTATTGGAAAGATTCCCCAAAGCCCTTGGAAAATTAAATTAGTCTTCTATGCAAAATTTCAAGCTAAATTAAGAAGGTCCTAGAAATCCAATTCCTTCACAGTCTCTTCTTTTCCCTAAAATATTTTTCTACTTAAGAGCGAAATTTTCTCCGCATCTCAGTGCTGTTAATGTTAATGGGCCTTTAGAAGAAGTCAAGAGGAAAAATGAATTTCTAGGAGGATATTTCTCTTTGCTTGTTTCCTGCTTTGCCCTCTGTTTCCCAGCATCCCATGTCATCAAGGCCACAAGGTCTATTACTCAAGAGTGTACAGAAACAAGCCCATTGCCAAAATGGTAGTATGAAGACATCTTTCCTTGCTGATAAAAATCAAGCGTATCTGAAAAGCAACACTCTCCCACTTCTTGGTATATACCCAAAATAATTGAAAACAAGATCTGAAAGGGATATTTGCACACTCATGGTCATTGCAGCATTATTCACAGTAGCCAAGAGGTGGAAGTAATCCAAGTGTCTATCAACAGATTAATGGATAAAGCAATGTGGTACGTACATATAGTGGAATATCATTCCGCCTTAAAAAGAGAAGGCAATCCTATCACATACTACAACCTGGATGAACCTTGAGGACATTAGGTTAGGTGAAATAAGCCAGTCATAAAAAGAAAAAATGCTGTATGATTCTATTTACATGAAGTCTCTAAAGTAGTCAAACTCATAGAGAAAGAAAGTAGAATGATGGTTGCCAGGAGCTGGGGGAGGGGAAGATGGGGGGTTGCTGGTTAATTGGCACAGAGTTTCAGTTTTGCCAGATTAAAAGTTCTAGAGATGCAATGCACAACAATATGCATATGATTATCACTAATTTACTGTACACTTAAAAATGGTTAAGGTGGTAAATTTTATGTTGTGTGCTTCATAACACAGTACAGAAAGTTTTTTAAAAAAGGAAAGATAAAATAAAACAAACCAAGACTACCCTGGAGCACTCACGTCATAGTCTTCATGAAGCACCTGTGCCTGGGGACCCAGTGTCCCTAAGACTACGAAATCCTCTCTCAGCTGTGGAATACAGAAGCTAGAAGGTCACTCAATTACCTTTCTTTCTTGAACCTCATCCTCTCAATTTTTGCTTTGCTTGTTTTGTTGGAACACAACCATACACATTTGTTTGTGTTGTCTCTGGCTGCTCTCACACTAAATGGTGGAGTTGAGCAGTTGCGACAAAGATCAAATGACATGCACAGCTGAAAATATTTACTATCTGGCTCTTTAAGAAAAATATTTGCTGACTGTTATGGGCTCAGTTGTGTTCCCCTATAATCTGTATGTCGAAGTACTAACACTCAGTACCTCAGACTATGACTTTAAAGAGGTAAATAAGCTAAAAGACGTCATTAAGGTGGGCCCTAGTGTCCTTTTTAGAAGAGGAAATTTGGACACAGATTCAGGAGGGAAGACCACGTGAAGATACAGGGATAAGATGGCTACTGACAAGCCAAGGGGAGAGGCCTCAGAGGAAACCGACTGTGCTGACACCTTTCTCCTGGACTTCTGGCCTCCAGAACTGTGAGAAAATAAATTTATGCTGTTTAAGCCCCCTAGTCTGTGTACTTTGTTATGACATCCCTAGCAAACCA
Organism: Platanista minor; assembly: GCA_004363435.1. Classification (NCBI taxonomy): domain Eukaryota; kingdom Metazoa; phylum Chordata; class Mammalia; order Artiodactyla; family Platanistidae; genus Platanista; species Platanista minor. Next base: position 17,384 of record RJWK010035447.1, on the reverse strand, counting down.
ATACACTAACCCACAGAAAGACCTTTGTTTTCCAGTGTTTTTCCATGCCTGCTTTGTGGTTAATATTTCTTCACTCATTTTCTGATAACAGAATTGTTTCCTGTTTGTTTTGTTTTACAAGGAGACATAGTTACATCTGACCTTAACAGAGTAGAACAGGGTAAAGGTTGAGTGTATTGTGGCTATTTGATATGTTAAGATGATGATACCTAAACAGTTTAATACTTTTAAATATGTAATTGAACCTAGTAGTAGGTTGCATGGTGGCCTCCAAAAAGATAGGTTTAAGTTCTAATTCACAGAACAAGTGAATATGAGCTTATTTGGAAAAAGGGCATTTGCAAATGTAATTAAGTTAAGGATTTTGAGATGAGATCAACCTGGGTTATCTGTGTGGATCCTAAATCCAATGACAAGTGCTCTCATAAGAGACACTCAGAGGAGACAGTCAGAAGAAGAGGCAATGTGACCATACAATCAGTGATTTGGAGTCATGTGGCCACAAGCCAAGAACACCTGGAGCCATCACAATTTGGAAAAGCCGAGACATGTATTCTTCTTAAGGGCCTTTGGAGAGAGTACAACCCTCCTGACACCTTGATCTTTGATTTCTGGGCTCCTAGATTGTAAGAGAATACGTATCTGTTGCTTTAAGCCATTTGTTATGGCAGCCATAGGAAACTAATTTAAGCCTTAATGACAGTCAAGCTGTGACTCTAGATGTTGTCAATCATAGTAAGTTCTACATTTATTATGATCTGGGTTAAACAGGGAGACAATATTATAGTTAAGGGATTGGTTTGGTCCTGAATTGATCTCTCCTTTGTCTGAATTATTTTTGCATGGATGATAAAGTCTTACATTATCAATATGCATTGCAATTTCCAAAGGGCTTTCCTAATTATTTATTTTCTTCCAGTTTTATTGAGATATAACTGGCATACAGCACTGTATAAGTTGAAGATATACAGCATAATGATTTGTCTTATATGCAACATGAAGTGATTATCACAATAAGTTTAGTGAACATCGATCATCTCATAATTGATACAAAATTAAAGAAATAGAAAACAAATTTTTCCTTGTGATGAGAACTCTTAGGATTTACTCTTTTAACAACTTTCCTATATAACATACAGCAGTTTTAATTATATTTATCATGTTGTACATGACACTTCTAGCACTTATTTCTCCCAAAGGGCTCAATTATATGATTTCTCACTGGGAGTGATGCACACAGTCTCTAGGAAATAGAAAAGGGGAAGCATGATTACTACAATCCACTGATGGAAGGACTGAGGTTGGGGTTAATACTTATCCAAATGATTCAGATCCAGGCTTACTGATTACCAATGGATGTCCTTTCAACTCCATGCAGTGCCTGTAAACCAGCATTAATGATGAGAGCAACTGACCAAGGACCTGATCTCTGGACTACAGTGCTATCTACTCATGTTCCCTTGATTAATCTCAAATATAGTGCTATACTTCCCATTCATTTAGGTGGGATTTTTTTCCTTATGGAAAAGCAAACATAAATGAAGGTATTTTTATAATGCAACATTTCAGACCCACAGGCCATTAAGCAGAATGTTTTGTCTCTGTGAGACTAAGTGAACTGATTCATCTCTATGGCGTGGACCTCAAAATTTGAAGGAAGTGCTACTGTTTCACCTCTTTATATGCTGTTTCACCTCTTTAACTTTATATAAAACTTTTAGATTCATTTTTATTTGAAACACAGTAATAAACATTTTTGATATTTCTTTTGTGCACATATTTTCTCATGTAAGCTTTCATAATAATTCTACAAGTAAGCACTGATATTCCTCTGAATGAAAAAAATGGAGGCTTAGAAAGGTTAAGTCACTTTTTCAGGGTCACAAAGCCGCAAGTGTTGGAGCCAGGATCCAAAGCCCAGTTCATTTGATTCCAGAGCCCATGGTAATAAGCTTCCCGCATGTGGCAGGACCTAAGTGCCATCGACCCATCCCAAGTGGTCACGGCCATCATCAGACCTGTATGGACTTGGCTCTAACACCAGTAGATGAACCCAGAAAACTGGCACCTCCCCTCGGCCTACCATATACCACAAAGAAAAGCAGATGTGTTTTGGGAGTTCTGGGCTGCTGGGTTGCTGGGTCCCTGATACAACACTGACTGTCATATTTTCCTATCTGATTTCACTGCTTTTCACAAGGCTATTATTTAGTGTGCAGGAATAAGAGAGCATAAACACAGCTATGACTTTTTGAAAGTAAATATCAGCTAGAGTAAGCATTCAGTCTCCCTCAAGGCTTTTAAATCTATTGAAATGTCAGGTGTAATGAGATTCTGGGCAAAGGACAGATGAGCAAATCTCTGGATTTTATAAACATCTCCTGAATGATCAATGCCTTAAATGAGCTAATCAAGTCCTGCTTGGCTAGCCTCTCCCTGAATCATTTGCAGAACTCTAAAATCATCTGCTTGGAGGACAAAGTGTGAGGAGTTAACTTAGCTTTCAATTCAGTAATTATTTGAGTTTTAAGCACAGATCACTGGCCCATTGCTCCTTCACCACACCTGGAACACCACGTGGAACAGGAGATTGACTGGGTCTTGCTCAGTCTGAGGGATGAAGCATTTGAAAGAAGAACATATCTGTAATTCAATGAATTTAACCTTCCTGGGGGTCCTTGGTAGAGAAAACTTTTCATATCTGGGTTGCCATGAAAAAAATTGTTTTGGTTTATATTGACATTCAATATAAATATAAATCCTCCAGACGAATGTACAATATTAGCTTGAATGCACAGTAGTACTGAGAGAATTCCTAGAATTCCACCCATATCTTTCCATCCATAGCACCTCTGGATTTCCAAGCAAAATTATTTACACAAGTGTCTCCTTATATTTCCCTATCAGAATCTTAAGACTTTCTACATGAACATTTTACATACTTTTTGGATATTATTAAATGATGCATTTTCCCATGTCTGCTAGGATCTCCTGTGTAAATATTTTAGATGGGCCAAGAATTACTAGTAACTTTTATAGGCCATTTGAGTGAAGGGATTATACTTACTACCTAAAATATTTTTCCCATCGTTTGTATGTCTCTAGATTTGGTGGCAACTATTCCCAGAGCCAATTCCCAAAATTACAGAGCTGTGACAAAGCAGCAACAACAACAGGAACAGTAACAGTAACAATGAAACAAGAGCAACACAACAAAAAACAATAACAATAACTTATAGTATAAATCTTGGCACTGGGGAGGGAAAAGTATAATAAGAATAGGTATAATTCAACAGACTCACTTAAATAACTTTCTTATTCTTTATGTTAAAACTATTGTCAGGATTTGCTCCCTAAAATAATGATCAAATCTGTGAAGTAAAAATTTCTGTTGAGTATTTTAAATTAGCTATTATCGCTCTTCAAGAAGCTATGGAAACACAAAGAAATCCTTAAGTTACCACACTTTTAAAGACTTTTAATTAATTTATTATCTCTCAGAAGTTAACTCTTCTTTAATAGGAACTGAAAAGGCCATGTTGAGAGCTCATAAAACTCTGAGAAAGCCTATTAATTATAGGAGACTTAAGTAATTTATAGTAGTTTTGAGAAATTCTAAGCAGCAAAAAATAATTGCTCTTAAATTCATGTTCCCCTCACTCTGACCTCTGGAAAAAATCTTAAGATTTATTATTCTGTGCTTGGGTGGTTGATATATTCTGCAGATATCAATTCAGATAGGGCATTCAGGATTCAGGAACTCTGTAGTTTTATGACTCTGTTTATGTAGGTGTAAGGCAGTGATTATTTGGAGTGTGCAAAATCCGTTCTGGTAAGTCCTTTAGACTCTGGTTGTATAGGTATTTCAAAGTCAGTGAAACCCCTAGCACTTGCAGTGACTTCTAGAGTACCTTGTTTCCAGTGGACTTGATGCCAATATGTCTATCTAGTCTTCACTTTTGATTGTGGTCATGGATTAAAATCATTCTTGGCATTTCTGCTTTCTTTAAACATCAGGCTGGAGGCCTATGTAGACTCTCTTTGCCCGAGAGAGTTAATGATACCCTGCCAGACTGAGTGATTATCCTAACTGGTGTTATGTGCCTGACCCTGTGGCTGCCCACTCTCATGACCTTTCCCTGAGTTAGGCAGGAAAGATGAGGAACATTGTCTCCAGAAGGCCATGGTCAAAAGTACAAATGCCATCTGGAAGTACAGAGAAAATTTCAGGAATCTGTTTTTTCCCATGAACCCTACTGAGATGATCATCTTGTTTATGGCTTGGGGAGGCACAGAGGTGCACCACAGTGATAGGAGTCAGTGATGGGGCAGGAAAGCAAGAGACAAGCAGCCTTTGGTGACCTCCTGGCCACCTGGGCAGACCGACCCTGAGGAGGGTGTTCCATGGTGGTATTTTCAATAGAGAGACAACTGGAACATAGGCTCAAGGTCAGCCGTGCTTTAGGGATGGCGGGTGTGATGGTACAATGTCCCAGAGGAAAGATGAAGGTAGAACAAGAAAGTCACTACATGTACTACACCACTTTGCCTGAAACAAAGTTACAAATTGGATTACTGGCTTATAAAGCTTCTAGACCTCTAGCCAGCTCTGATTTTAAGCATGTTTTCCAAGCTTTGTTTGAGGGCATTTGTGTATTAAGCCAACAGCTCACAGCAGCTCTGTTATTTGTAAAAGTCCATTTTAAGTCTCAGTTGCTCTGTGAAGCAAATCATGTTTCAATGTTGGCATATAAAGAATAAATACTGGAATCTGTGTTGGCTTAACAGACTTCGCTGTTTCTGAAACTCCGGTGTTTCCTTAACTCCATTGACATTGTGAACAAGCTTAGTCTTTGGATACCAGAAAATCATCTCCTGTTATGAATCATATATCTAACAAGAGTTCAGTTGACATGTTAAGCTTGTCTATTAGACATCCAAGAAGAGATGGTTAGTGGTCAGTAGTATATGTTACTCTGAAGTTTAGAGAAGTGGTGGCTCAGATATAAAGTTCTGGAGTTATCAGCATGTAGATAATATTTAAAACTGTGGGGCAGGATGAGATCATTTAAGGAGAGCATGTAGATGAGGGATAAAGAAGACTGGGGCTGAGTCTAGGGGCCCTTCAACATTTACAGCTGAGAGAAGAAGGAAGATCCAAAAGAGGAGATGGAGAAGGAATGGTCAAATTATAGGAACATGTCAAGAGAGTATAGCCTTCCTAAAGCCAAAGGACTAACCTGTTTCAAAAAGGAGGATATCAGATACATAGATGTTGCTGAGAGGTCTAGAAAGAGAAGATTCATTGAATCTGACGATCGGGAGTAATTGGGACAAAAGTCTGATTGAACAGGATTAAGGAGAGAATAAAAGGTTAAAAAAAATAGATAAATCAAGTGTAGATAACTGTTTAAGGAGTTCTGATAGAAAAATCAGAGAAATGGAGCAGGATTGAAGGAGAATTGTGAAGCGTTTAATATATATATATATATATTTAACATGGGAGATATTTCAGCTTGTTTGTATGGATATGGAAGTATCCAGTGGAGAGAGAGAGAAAAACAGTGGTAATGGATAAGAGAAGGTAATAATGATAGACAAAACGTCTTTGAGTAAACAAGAGGGTGGTGTTCAAGGTAAAGTAAGTGGGTGTCTTAGAGTAGAAGGTGATCATTTCATAACTTTAACAGGAAGGAGAGCCAAGAGCGAGGGTGCTGATGCAGTGGATGGCTAGATTTTGTGGTCAAAGGTTGTCATTCTCTTCTGAGATCATCTGTTTCCTCAATGAAATAAGAAGCAAGCAAACAAAACAAAACTTAATGGCTTGTATAACTTTTATTGTCTGATAAATGAAGCATGCCATTTTCTAGACAAGTCAAAAAAATTTTAGCACATTATTCTGAGAGAAATTTATTTTGTGGGTTTGTTTACAATTAGCAACTTAATTGAAAATCTCTTCAATGGCAATTTTACACAAGTTTTACATGCATTTTTCCTATGACTACTTCATATTCTAAATCTACTTAGAAGCATATGGTATTAGGTTAATTTTTGTTCTGGAAGACATATTTATATAGGATATAAAAAATAATGTAGTCTAGTAGCTTTCTGGTGTTCAATTTATACTGGGAGAGAACTAAGCAATTTCAGAGAAGAAATAAATGGTTATTACACCCTTTAGCATTCAAAAATAAATTATCTCAATGAGGTTTTTGGAAAGAAATGAATAACAATTTTAGATTAAAGTCTCTGCAAAGTATGGAGAGTTTTGTATATTGTGCTATTAGTAGACAAAGGATAGGCATGGGGACAAAGGGCATTTTGTTATTTATTTATGTAAAGTGTTTACTGAGTACCTATAAGATGTCTAGTACCATTCTAGGTATTTGGGATATATCAGTGAACAAAATAGACGAAGATTCCTGCCCTCATGGGTCTATGTTTTGAAAATTAAAGATCCTAACTTGCTCCATGCCCAGATGGATGACAGCTAAAGGCTTTGGTAGGGAGATGGATTAATTATACAAGAGAGAAAAGGCCTTTGAAATTCATTTATTTGTCTCTTCATTCATTCAGGAACATTTAGTAAGTGATTGCTAATAAATCAGGCACTGACCCAGACCAAGGTGAATGAGTCAAGCCACCAGCCAGTCATCAGAAAGAGAGGCTGAGGGGACAATCTGCATAAGTACAGAGACTAACCATTGGAGGTTAATGTGGACAAATATTGGTGTAAAATTAAAGAATATCCTGCCATTTTGAGTCCTTCAAAAATGCAGGTTTCAGGATGTGATGATGTCCTTATTGGGATTATTCAAATAGAGGTTGAATTTTGATACATCTGGTAAGAGTTGATTGGAAATTCTCTAAAATCAGTTCCAACTTTGAGTCTATTCATTCCTGTGGTCCTGCCTTCAACTAACTGCCCAATGTATGTGTGGATCTGTGACCCTCTGGGCTCTGAGTTTGGACTTGAGCCTCATAGTACATCCTGAAGGAAAGGCCCTAGAAATGAAGAGAGGATCCTAGGGTAGTTGTTTGACCTGACACTATTAAGCTTTCATTCCCATGATGCTCAACTGAACTGGCTATTTCTGGAAGTCACTTTTATAGTGGTGAAAGTGAAGATGAGCAGATATTTGAAGCAGATTTACAGTATTTGTGCTTCTCTGGTTTATGTCAGGGCCACTTTCCTTTTGTCTTCAAAGTTAAAAATGATTTATTAAAAATGTTAAATACATCAGTTTTCAAAGACCTTTACTGGCCCGTGTTGATTTGATATGATCTGATAGGTTGTTCATGGTGATGTGTAGTGACATTAAAGTGTTTGAAGCCTAAAGGCCAGTAAAAAAAAAAAATAAGACAACTCTTCTGAGAGTGTGGCCATTCCCTGAGATTTATTTATCTTGTAAGTTGGTGTGGACGCTAAATCTCTCAACTTACCAACATTTTCTCTCACTTCAGAATGGCAGCAGTCACAGAAGTCATACAGGTGAGACCTGTGACTCTCAATCTATGGCCCCTTGGAACATGGAACCTGAGTATCCTAATTTTGACACTAAGAATTGGAGCCACTTCCTGACCAGAGAAATATGAAGTTACTGGAAAAAATTTTCTCCGTTAACATTTTCTATCATAATTTTCCCCTTTAAATATCTCTGCTTCTTTTACTCATGGATCTCAAGCTAATAATTTCAATTTATCATAATTGTAGACCTTCCTTTGATTTATCTATTCAGTGACCATTCATTAAGTGCCTACTATGATTATATACAGAGTTACTAACATAAGGAATGGATACATAAATTCTAAATATTCTAGCAATTCTAAGGTAAAAATTCTGAAATAGCTTGGAAATAAAATGGAGAAATATTGAACAAATAAGGGTAACATAAGATGTGATATAATGACATAGGTTAGTTTAAAAGTCCAAAGAGAGTTTAAATAATAAAGCAATGGTTAATCTCTACAAGGGAACTGGGGATGAATTGGTGGACCATACAGTGTAGCCTTGAAGACTGAGTAGTTGGAAATGCTAGGTTAGGTTAGGACTTTCAGGGTATGAGCAGTAAAAACATACATGAAAATGCATGAATTGTTTAGAGAAGAATGAGTTTTCTTGCAATGATGGTACTTGGTAGGGTGAAGTAGGAGAGATGAAGAAGGCAAGCTAGTCGTTCAACAAATATGTATCGAATTCCTCCTATCAGCCACCTTCCTATCACAGTTTACAAGGGTCTTGAGTGTCCTGCTGAGCATTTGAAGGATATTCCCATTGCTTTCAAGTTAAAGTCCAAAAACAGTGACCCTATCCTATCTGTGTAATAGAAAATGGACTCAGAACTCTGGTGGATAGATTTGGAAAGAAGCAAGACTATAGGCATAGAGACAAGTTAATTGGAGAATATTGCAATAATCCAGATAAGAGATAAAGAGAGCTGGAAATAATGCAGCAGCTGTGAAAACAGTAAGGTGGGGTTAGTTTGTTGTCCTTACCATAGCTAATTTGCTATTAGGTAGCAACAGCTATATTTCTCATTGCTGACCATCTTTGATATCTCATAGAAAGCATTATCAACACATGCCTTAAAAAGATTATACTTAATTCTTGGCTATGTAACATTATAGAAGACATATAGGATATTTTTTAATTCATTAATTAAACAAATATTTGTTGTGCACCTAAAGGGTATTGGGAATAGAGTGGTAAACAAGACTGACAAGGTACATGTTCTATCCATGTAGGAAAACATAGATGAAGAATATGTAAACACATAAATAATATCTACATGCATTGTTTTATCTTGTAATTACGTCATGACATGTAATAGTCCAAATAAAAAAATTTTTTTTTTTTTTCGGTACGTGGGCCTCTCACCACTGTGGCCTCTCCCGTTGCGGAGCACAGGCTCTGGACGCACAGGCTCAGCAGCCGTGGCTCACGGGCCCAGCCGCTCCGTGCATGTGGGATCTTCCCGGACCGCGACACGAACCCGTGTGCCCTGCATTGGCAGGCGGACTCTCAACCACTGCGCCACCAGGGAATCCCCCTAAATATGAATTTTTATAGCCATAATGTAATCATCTGAATCTATATGCCCCACCTCTTACCCCAAGGCTCCATGCTTTATTAATATTAAGAGAAGAGTTTAAGGCCTGACTGATAAAGGAGATCATTTAGGACCTATTTTTAAGCAATAGTGGATTGGACATATATATTTACATAAAATGTTAAATTTGCATTTGCAAACAGGCTCTTGGCTAGACAAGTAGAACAAAACAAAATATTTCTTTAAAGTATCTGGTTGAAAGTACAGGAAATGGTCCAAGGAAGTGAAGAGCCAAGATGTGAGAAAGTAAGAAATCCCAGAAAGGTGAGACAAAGAGCTTATTTTTTTCTTCCTAAAGGTACCTGACAAATCCAATGAAGATGATAGAAAAATTGGGAAACTAAGAATTACTTTTGAAATATTCAAAAGAATGAAGCAAAAATTGAAGTCCACGGCCTGACAAGGAGAAAAACCCCTAACAAATTACCAAATTTCTGTTGGGACTTTAAAGGGATATATGCTGAGCGTAAGAATGAGCTGGACATAAACCAGTTCTCATGGTGGCTGGAGTATGTTTTATATCATCCTAACCTCTGATTAGATGAAGGAGATTTGGAATTTCTAATAATTTCTAACTCTGGTGGACAATAACATCTAGAGCCTCAAATTATCTCTTCAATTTTTCATATGTAACATCAACTATACAAGTAAAAATAACCAATCATATGAAGAGAAAATAAAATGGGCTCTGAAATCACAGAAAACAATAGGTAGCAGAAAATGACTCATAGGACATTCAGATAATGGACACATACACAAACTTTAAAATAGCTATGTTTAATGTGTCAAGGATATAAAAGATAGAGAATCTTGACAGAGTACAGGAAACTGTATGTAAAAAAGAACAAAATGAAAGTCTTAGAACCAAAAAATACGAAACATAAATTAATAATTCAATGGATGGATTTAATAGCAGATTAATCACAGCTGAAAAGTGAATGAGTGAACTAGAAGATAAATCAAAATATAATACGTAGACTGCAGTATAGAGAGACAAAGGGATAGAAAATATAGAATACCAAGGAAGAGACATATGGGCTAGAGTGAAAACATCTAATATATGCATAACTAAAATTGTAAAAAGGAGATGAGAGAGAGAATAGAGCAAAATAAAATTTTGAAGGGATAATAGTTGAGAGCATTAACTGATAAAAAATATCAAGACATATTCAAAAGGCACTCCCCAAAAAGGAAGTGAGAAGAAATCCTCACATAAGCACTTTTCAGTAAAACTGCTTTTAACCAGATTTAAAGAGAAAATCTCAAAAGAAATCAGAGGAAATGATGATCTATTTCTGCTAAAGGGAAAACGAAACAAAACAAAACTTCCATTGCATGAACTAAGAAAACACCAGCAAATTAAACCAATAGTAAAGAAAAGGAAGGAAATAATGATGAGATCAGAATTTAATGAATTTTAAAACAATCATATAAGAGAGGAGATCAACAAAGCACTGAGTCAATTCTTGCAAAAGAATAAATTGATTAATATCTGATGAGACTGATAAGTAAAATGAGAGAAGGTACAGAAAACCAACTTTAGAAATTAATCGGGGGGCATCACTTCAGATTCTACAGACATTTAAAAGACTTAAGAGGATATTATAACCAACTTTATGCTAGTATAACAAAATTTTAGATGAAACTGATAAATCCTAGAAAATGCCACTTAACCAAAGCTGACACAGCAGAAAAGGAAATTCAATTTATTATAACATTTGTACTTAGAAACTTTCCCACAAAGAAAACTCCAGGTACAAAAAACAAATAACATCGATTTTACATGAACTCTTATAGAGAACAGAAAACAAATACTTCTCAATGTGCTTTGTGAGACCAATATAACTGATACTAGTACATGATAAAGACATGGTTAAGAGAGGAAAATTATAAACCAATATCTCTCATGAATATAGATTATAAATATCCCATAATTTAGCCATCCAAATTCCATGATATAAAAAATTACATTGCAACCAAGTGTTGTTTATTCCAAGAACACAAATTATTTTATCATTCGAACATTAATCAATGTATTTCACTACATTTGCAGAATAAAATAACTATCATAACTATCTTTGTTCAATAAATATAGAAAAAGCATTTGAAAAAAATTCAACACCCATTTGTTATTTAAAAAAACACCCTCAGAGAACCAGTAATGAAAGAATATTCCCTATTCTGATAAAGAATGTCTACCAAAAAAAAAAAATAGCAGACATCATATTTACTGTTGAAATATTGATAACTTTCCTTCTGAGACAGTAATGAGGAATAGATGATCACTATCAACACTGCTATTTAACATTGTCCTGAAGGTCCAAGACAGGGCAATAAGGCAAGAAAATGAAACAAAAGTCATAAGAAGTGGAAAAAAAGAAGTACAACCATCAGAGTCTGCATACTGAATGATTGTGTAAGTAGAACATCTAAAAGACTCTACAGATAAATTATGAGAGTTAATAAGTGATTTTGGGCTTCCCTGGTGGCGCAGTGGTTGAGAGTCCGCCTGCCGATGCAGGGGACGAGGGTTCGTGCCCCGGTCCGGGAAGATCCCACATGCCGCAGAGCGGCTGGGCCCATGAGCCATGGCTGCTGAGCCTGCACGTCCGGAGCCTGTGCTCCACAACAGGAGAGGCCACAACAGTTGAGAGGTCCGTGTACCGCAAAAATAAATAAATAAATAAATAAATAAAATAAAAAAATAAGTAATTTTAACAACTTTTTGGATATAAGAATAATACAAACAATGTTATATTTATATATACTAGTCACAAAAAGAAAGTAAAAATTTAAAAACTATGTGCAATAGAATATAAACATCAGTCATAAAAATGTCAATTCTTTCTAAATCTATATAGTCAGTGCAATCAGAATCAAAATCCCAACAGATGGTATGTATATATGTTTGTAATGTATGCATATATGTTTATATACCTACATGGAAATTGAAAGAACCAAGAATATAAGATAAACTTGAAGAAGAAAAAATTGAGAGGACATATTCTACTGAACTTGACTTAATATAAGCTAGAATAACTAAGACTAATCCACATTTAATTTATGACAAATGTGGCACTGAAGAATGGTGGGGAAAAGATGGTCTTTTCAATAAATTGTACTGTGTTAATTGGATACCCTTACATAAAAAAAGAAAATTTGAACTCTGCATCACATACAAAATCAATTCCAGCTGCATTTAAATCTAATTATGAAAGAAAAAACAATAAAGATTGTAAAGGATAATATAGGAGAATATTTTCATAATTTTTAGAGAGGAAAAGATTTCTTAAACAGGATATAAAACCACTAATATAAAGAAAAATTTAATAAATTAATTTACTTTAAAATTAAGATGATTTTTGTTCTTTTAAAAACTGACAGAGTGAGAGGGTAAACTACAGTGTGGGAAAAGATAATTGCTACACATAAAACTGACAATGGGCTTTTATAGAGAATGTGTAAAGATTTCCTACAAATTCATAAAAAAGAGACAACCTGAGTTTAAAAAGGGGGGCCTGGTGACAAATGCGAAAAGTTACTTCACAAAGGGGGATGTCAAAATGGCCAAAAACCATTTGAAAAGGTGCTCAATGTCATAAATAACCAGGAAAATACAATGGCAACCACGATGAGATACCTTTGTGTAACTACCAGAATAGGTAAAATTAATCAGAATGACTATACCAAGTGTGAAAAAATGGAACACTCTCACACTTCTCGTAGAACCACACTGGAAAATTGAGTATTGTCTATTGTCACTGAACAAATACACATGTTATGACAAAGCAGATCTACTCTCAACAGATACTCATGTACATGTGAAGCAGGAGACTTGCCTAAGGATGTTCGTTATAGTATTATTTCATAACATCCCCAAACTGGGAAAAGTCCAAAGGTCCATCAATATTAAAATGAATAACAAAGCTGTGGTATATTCACACAATGGTGTACTATACAGTAGTGAAAATTAATACAAGGGTACACATAACAATACAGATAAATCTGTCAAAGATGATATTAAGCAAAAGAAGCAATTCACAAAGGAGCACGTTCTATGTGACTTCATTTGAACTTCAAAAACCAGGCAAGAGAAATCTAAGGAGTTACAAGTCAGGTAAATAGTTACTTTTGGGGAGCAGGAAGGAGCCAGTGTTCTATTTTTTGGTCCATGTGGTGGTTACATGGGTATGTCGACTGTGTAGTAATTTATTGAGTTGTAGACTTATGACTTGTGTATTTTTTCTGAATGTATGTTATAGTTTACTTTTTAAAAATTTAAGGGATTATCAATTTCCCAGGGGAAGATTTATTTTGAAGCACCCTGAGAATTGTCAAAATTTAACTACCTAGTTCCCCTGAATTTTTTCTCACACTCAGCCTTGGGAATGAGAAGGAGAGGTGTAGAATTTGAATTTTTGCCACCATTTGTAGTTTTTAGATTTAATAATTATCCCAGATTTTTTTTTCTTTCAGATATTCTTTGCTTATTTTTTCTAATAATACTCTATAAATTATAGACAAATAGAAGCTCATTTTCTCTATTTACACTTATTTCTTTATTGCCAATCACTTCTGAACCAGCCCACTGTGGTAGAACTCATTAAAACAATATCTTACTTATAATATATAAGTGTTTATCATTAAGGACAACCAAACAAGCTTTTTTTCTTCCCTGAAAATCGATATTATTTGTTTCCTCATGAAGTCAGAAAACTTACTTTCTTTGCTACAGAGCCAATTCTATAATAAAAAAGTAGAAAATATTATTTAGCCAAACTTTCACAGGGCATTTTTCTTACCAGGGCATATGTAGAAAAAACTGAATCTTCAGTTACTTTCTTAGATCATCTTAATCCAGAGGGATCAGTGGGGTGGGTCTCATGGTGGTGGGGGGAGGTGATCCATGACTATTTAGGTCTTTGATTGGAAACTCAAGTCAGGAGGCTTGAAAGGAAAAGATGCCTGAATCCGAGTTTTTCTTTTCATGGCAGTGGCTGACTTTGACTTCTTTCTAGGGATACTGTTTCCTTGGAACTTTTGATTTCCCAAACTGATAGTGATAAATAGACCATAAAAGTATTTGAGGCCAGATTGGTCATGTTGAGCTTTCAGTAATTTTAATTTTTCCACTTTTGGTAGAGACATAGGTGGAAGAAATATACACTTTCATGTTGTTTAAGAAAAATAACAGTGCTAACATGATAAAAAGAGCAGAGCTACTCAGCCTTAGCATGTGGGACACCCCAAGGAGTGCTGAGCACTGGGATGGACCAGGGAACTCACATCTATGCTTAGGAGCTTCAGCTCATTGTCATCTGTGAGAGTGGGCCCCGCTTTGCCAGGACTTTCCATTTTAAAGAAAAGCTGAAAGCCCTGATAGTCACCTGGAATTTATGAATTTTTAAATGTTGGCAACTAATTCAAAATTATTAAAAAAAAACACTTTGGGGGCAAAATTATCTAAGGATGCCAGTTTGAGACTGATGCCATATATAATTTTCATTTTATTAAAACCTTGACATGATTATTTCAAATGATTATTTTTCCACTCCTTAAAGCTTTCTTTCTGGGACTCCACCATGAAATATTTTGTTAACTTATTCTTGTAAAACAATAAATGCTTTATACTTAAACACAATAACATGGCATTTCTTCAAGGAACATTTTATGTTCAGGCATCTTAGTAATCCAGGGTGGTGTGAGTTTTGCCCACAAGTCAGAAGTAGGGGTGTCAGACTCTACTTTCAGAGGCATTGGGTGATAAAGGCTGCTGGGAGAACGTGGATGGGTCAACTGTGGGCTTGGCCAGTGAAAGCTCCCCTGGGGTCAACAGCTTCTTGTTCTGATATTATTTTCCTGGGGGCAGGACATTTCACACAGCCTCCCGCTGCTCCATGGAATCTGGGACACCAGTTTTCTTGAAGGAATGCCTTGTTATGTAAGGGAAACCACAGGGAGGCAGAGACAGGAAGCATTCTTCACAGGAGGTTACTTTGAGGACCCAAAGCTGGTCTCTAGGAAGGGTCATGACAAACCTTGAGTTCGTCTGTGATGTTTTATCAGAAGCAGGTTCTCAGTGACTTTGGGACACTCCATTATTTCTATCTTCTGGAGTCTGTACTCTCAACCACCATGAGTCTCTTGTCCCTTTACCAGACACTTCTCTGGCTCCCCTTTCCTTCCTCCACCCAGTCCTCTTCCAGTTTCCTCTCAGTCAATGGCATCACTCTCCACCCGAATCCATCAAGAAACCTGTAACCTAGAAACCCCTGACATCCCTCATTCTTGGCTCCCATAGCCAACCCTCCTCAAGTCCCAGGGTTTTGACACCCAACTAGCTCTTAGATCTCTCTCTTTCATACCCACTGCCACTGCCCTATGTAGGTGATGATTACGTCGTGCTAAAAGGTTTTCCATACCCATGCTGGCCCAACCCAGGCTGCTATAAAAAATACCACAGACTGGATCTTTTAAGCAACATTTATTTCTCGCAGTTCTGGAGGCTGAGAAGCCAAAGGTCAAGGTGACTTCTCGTAGTGGCCTCACACAGTGGAGAGAGAGCTCTGGTGTCTCTTCCTTTTCTTATAAGAAGACCCCCCCCCCCATAATGGGGGTGCACCTTGTGACCTCATCTAAATCTAATTACTTTCCAAAGACCCCACCTCCTAATACTATTCCACTGAGGATTAGAACTGCATCAGAGGACTTTTGGGGGGTCACAGACATCCAGTCCATAACGGTGATGTTTAAAATGCAAATTTGATTATATCATTTGCTTTCCACCTCACTAACCTATATGACCCATGGACAGGCCCTTCTCCAGCCTCGATACCCTCTCCTATACCATGCTCTGAACTCACTGGCCTTCTCTCATTTTCTCTAAGTTCCATATGTGCTATCCATTGGGCTTTTCCTACAGCTATGCTGCTATTTCTCCACACTTCTGCTAAATAAACCCTTGCTAATCCTTCACAGTTTAACTCAAAAGTTTCTTCCTCAGGGAAGGCTTCCCCACCCCCAGGCCAGGCCTGGTTCCCTTCCACAAATAATGACGTTGTTGTTGTTGATGTTGATGATAGTATTAGTCATGACTAAAATTGACTGTCCACCAACCAGGGCTCTCTTCGGAGCACTTCATATTTAATCTCCACAGCCACATTCTGAGGTATATTCTAGTGTTTGATTTTACAAATGAGGAAGCCAAGGCAAAGGGTGTTCAGTAACTTAGTCAAGAAACCATGGCAACTTTGTTTACACATTTTTATTACACCATGAAGCTTTTCTTTATAAATTTTCTTTTCTTTATGCTCCTTAATGTTTATAATTACATATTTATTTTTATAAAATTAAAAAAATATAAAGTTTATCTTTCCACTGGACCTTTTGGTCAGAAAGAGCAGGGACGTTTTGACACTTCTCTGTGTGTGTGTGCGTTTGCTTAGCCCTAAACTGCAGGTCTATACCCTGCCTGGAGTATAGCGGGTACATAATAGAATGCTTTCAGAACTTTTTTACTCAAATGACTGTGCAAAATATCCTGTAACAGGGACTAGATTCCTGGTATTTCTTAAGGAATCCTTCACAAAAAGAACAACAACAACAACAAAAAACAGTACAGAGGTGTAGAGGATATTACCAAGTGTTACCAAAGAACCATGTTCCTTAAGGCTATTATATTAAAAGATTTTAAGGATGACTCAGAGTGGGGAGAAAGTGAGGAGAGCAACAATTAATTATTCCCAAGAAGACAGAGAAGTCTTTGCTTCTAACCTTGGTGAGGACATCCTGGAAATGAACACTGATTGGCTAGATTTGGGTCATGTGCCCACCCCTGAACTGATTCCTTTGGCTCAGGGGATGGAAGTGCCCTGATTAGCTATGCATGGTTATGCCCATCCTTATGACAGGGCAGTGTTTTCTGTCACAAGAGTGGAGATGGGCTAATTGCAGAAGCATCAGTGATGACCCAAACCAAGAGCTACCACATAATCTCACAGGCAAGAGTGGTCTTGTAGTAAGGAAGTTGGGTGCATGCTATCTTAATGGAGAATGCTGCCTAAAATCACCTTTTTGTTCATAGTTTGGTTTCTCATGTGGCTCTACCTGCTGCAAGATAATATTTTATTTGTGTTGGTTTATCTAACAGTTATATTTCTTAGTGTAAGTTAATAAATGGGTATCCTGGTTTGTACACCAGCCTTGTGACCTGTCCTTAGAGACAGTTTTCCATCTCAGAGTGTGTCTTGGGGGGGGGGGTTCATGTCCAAAAGG
>RJWK010035446.1:0-22186 GCA_004363435.1 Platanista minor | reverse complement strand
AAAAAAAAAAAAAAAAAAGCTCCACAATCAACTTGGTGTACCATGCATCTCTGGAATACCTGACTAGACAATGAATTATCCCGAAATTAAGGCGGTGGGTGGACTTTTGGAGCAACTGTAGACTTGGGCTTTGCTTTCTGCATCTAATTTGTTTCTGGTTTTATGTTTATCTTACTTTAGTATTTACAGTTTATTATCATTGGTAGATTTGTTTATTGATTTGGTTGCACTCTTCCTTTTTTTTAATATATATAGGTATGTATACTTTTTTCCTTGTTCTCTTTCTGTGAGTGCATATGTGTATGCTTCTTTGTGTGATTTTGTCTGTATAGCTTTCCTTTTACCATTTGTCCTAGGGTTCTGTCTGTCTATGTTTTTTTTTAGTACAGTTTTTAGTGCTTGTTATCATTGCTGGATTTGTTTTTTGGTTTGGTTGCTCTATTCTTTCTTTCTTTTTTTCTTTTTTTATTTAACTTTTTCATGTTTAATAATTATTTTTTATTTTAATAAATTTATTTTATTTTATTTTTATCTTTCTTTCTTTTTTTCTCCCTTTTCTTCTGAGCCTTGGGGCTGACAGGGTCTCAGTTCTCCAGCAGGGTGTCAGGCCTGTGCCTCAGAGGTGGGAGAGCCGAGTTCAGGACATTGGTCCACCAGAGACCTCCCAGCTCCACATAACATCAAACAGCAAATGCTCTCCCAGAGAACTCCATCTCAGCGCTAAGACCCAGCTCCACTCAATGATCAGCAAGCTACAGTGCTGGACACTCTATGCCAAACAACTAGAAAGACAGGAACCCACCCCACCCATTAGCAGAGAGGCTGCCTAAAATCATAATAAGGTCACAGACACCCCAAAACACACCACTGAACGTGGTCCTGCCCACCAGAAAGACAAGTTCCAGCCTCATCCAGCAGAGCACAGGCACCAGTCACCTCCTCCAGAAAGCCTGCACAACCCACTGAACCAACATTACCAACTCGAGGAACACACCAAAAATGTCGGGAACTACAAACCTGCAGCCTGCGAAAAGGATACCCTAAACACAGTAAGTGAAGCAAAATGAGAAGACAGAGAAACACACAGCAGATGAAGGAGCAAGGTAAAAACCCACCAGACCAAACAAATGAAGAGGAAATAGCCAGTCTACCTGGGAAAGAATTCAGAGTAATGATAGTAAAGGTGATCCAAAATCTTGGAAATAGAATGGAGAAAATAAAAGAAACGCTTAACAAGGACCTAGAAGAACTAAAGAGCAAACAATGATGAACAACACAATAAATGAAATTAAAAGTTCTCTGGAATGAATCAATAGCAGAATAACTGAGGCAGAAGAACGCAAAACTGACCTGGAAGATGAAATAGTGGAAATAACTACTGAGCAGAATAAAGCAGAATAAAGACAAAAGAATGAAAAGAATTGAGAACAGTCTTTGAGACCTCTGGGACAAAATTAAATGCACCAACATTCGAATTATAGGGGTCCCAGAAGAAGAAGACAAAAAGAAAGGGACTGAGAAAATATTTGAAGAGATTATAGTTGAAAACTTCCCTAATATGGGAAAGGAAATCGTCTATCAAGTCCAGGAAACGCAGAGAGTCCCATACAGGATAAATCCAAGGAGAAACACGCCAAGATACATATTAATCAAACTATCAAAAATTAAGTACAAAGAAAAAATATTAAAAGCAGCAAGGGAAAAACAACAAATAACATACAAGGGAATCCCCATAAGGTTAACAGCTGATCTTTCAGCAGAAACTCTGCCAGCCAGAAGGGAGTGGTAGGACATATTTGACATGATGAGAGGGAAAAACGGGAAAAAATGTTCAGATTTCAGAAAAATCTGAAAATCTCATTTAGATTCGATGGAGAAATAAAAACGTTTACAGACAAGCAAAAGGTAAGAGAATTCAGCACCACGAAACCAGCTTTACAACAAATGCCAAAGGAACTTCTCTAGGCAGGAAACACAGGAGAAGGAAAAGACCTACAATAACAAACCCAGAACAATTAAGAAAATGGTAATAGGAACATACATGTCAATAAATACCTTAAATGTAAATGGATTAAATGCCCCAACCAAAAGACATAGACTGGCTGAATGGAAACAAAAACAAGACCTATATATATGCTGTCTACAGGAGACCCACTTCAGACCTAGGGATACATACAGGCTGAAAGTGAGGGGATGGAAAAAGATATTCCATGCAAATGGAAGTCAAAGGAAAGCTGGAGTAGCAATTCTCATATCAGACAAAATAGACTTTAAAATAAAGACTATTATAAGAGACACAGAAGGACACTACATAATGATCAAGGGACCAATCCAAGAAGAAGATTTAACAATTGTAAATATTTATGCATCCAACATAGGAGCACCTCAGTACATAGGGCCAATGCTAACAGCCATAAATGGGGAAATCAACAGTAACACAATCATAATAGGGGACTTTAACACCCCACTTTCACCAATGGACAGATCATCCAAACTGAAAATAAATAAGGAAACACAAGCTTTAAATGATGCATTAAACAAGATGGACTTAATTGATATTTATAGGACATTCCATCCAAAAAACCAACAGAATCCACTTTCTTCTCAAGTGCTCATGGAACATTCTCCAGGATAGATCATATCTTGGGTCACAAATCAAACCTTGGTAAATTTAAGAAAATGGAAATCATATCAAGTATCTTTTCTGACCACAACGCTATGAGACTAGATATCAATTACAGGAAAAAAATCTGTAAAAAATACAAACACATGGAGACTAAACAGTACACTATTAAATGACCAAGAGATCACTGAGGAAATCAAAGAGGAAATCAAAACATACCTAGAAACAAATGACAATGAAAACACAATGACCCAAAACATATGGGATGCAGCAAAAGCAGTTCTAAGAGGGCACTTTATAGCAATACAATCCTACCTCAAGAAACAAGACACATCTCAGATAAACAACCTAACCTTACACCTAAAACAATTAGAGAAAGAACAAAAAAACCCGAACATTAGCAAAAGGAAAGAAATCATAAAGATCCGATCAGAAATAAATGAAAAATAAATGAAGGAAAGGATAGCAAAGATCAGTAAAACTAAAAGCTGGTTCTTTGAGAAGATGAACAAAACTGATAAACCATTCACCAGACTCATCACAGAAAAAAGGGAGAAGACTCAAATCAATAGAATTAGAAATGGAAAAGGAGACGTAGCAACTGACACTGCAGAAATACAAAGGATCCTGAGAGATTACTACAAGCAACTATATGCCAATAAAATGGACAACCTGGAAGAAATGGACAAATTCTTAGAAAAGCACAACCTTCTGAGCCTGAACCAGGAAGAAATAGAAAATATGAACATACCAATCACAAGCACTGAAATTGACACTGTGATTAAAAATCTTCCAACAAACCAAAGCCCAGGACCAGATGGCTTCACAGGCGAATTCTATCAAACATTTACAGAAGAGCTAACACCTATCCTTCTCAAACTCTTCCAAAATACAGCAGAGGGAGGAACACTCCCAAACTCATTCTATGAGGCCACCATCACCCTGATACCAAAACCAGACAAAGATGTCACAAAGAACGAAAACTACAGGCCAATATCACTGATGAACATAGATGCAAAAGTTGTTAAGAAAGTACTAGCAAAACAGAATCCATCAGCATATTAAAAGGATCATACACTATGATCAAGTGGGGTTTTTCCCAGAAATGCAAGGATTCTTCAGTATACAGAAATCAATCAATGTGATACACCAGAGTAACAAATTAAAGGATAAAAACCATATGATCATCTTAATCGGTGAAGAAAAACTTTTGACAGAATTCAACACCCATTTATGATAAAAACCTCTCCAGAAAGTAGGCATAGAGGGAACTTACCTCAACATAATAA
Source organism: Platanista minor (assembly GCA_004363435.1). Classification (NCBI taxonomy): domain Eukaryota; kingdom Metazoa; phylum Chordata; class Mammalia; order Artiodactyla; family Platanistidae; genus Platanista; species Platanista minor. The sequence goes on along the minus strand of RJWK010035446.1, from coordinate 18,274 downwards.
AGGCCATATATGACAAACCCACAGCCAACATCATTCTCAATGGTGCCAAACTGAAACCATTTCCTCTGAGATCAGGAACAAGACAAGGTTGCCCACTCTCACCACTGTTATTCCACATAGTTTTGGAAGTTTTAACCACAACAATCAGAGAAGAAAAAGAAATAAAAGGAATCCAAATCAGAAAAGAAGAGGTAAAACTGTCACTCTTTGCAGATGACATGATACTCTGCATAGAGAATCCTAAAGATGCCACCAGAAAACTACTAGAGCTAATCAATGAATCTGGTAAAGTTGCAGGATACAAAATTAATGCATAGAATTCTCTTGTATTCCTATACACTAATGATGAAAAATCTGAAAGAGAAATTAAGGAAACACTCCCATTTACCACTGCAACAAAAAGAGTAAAATACCTAGGAGTAAACCTACCTAAGGAGCCAAAAGACCTGCATGCAGAAAACTATAAGACACTGATGAAAGAAATTGAAGATGATAGAAACAGAGAGATATACCATGTTCTTGGATTGGAAGAATCAACATTGTGAAAATTCCTATACTACCCAAAGCAATCTACACATTCATTGCAATGCCTATCAAACTACCAATGGCATTTTTCACAGAAGTAGAACCAAAAATTACACAATTTATATAGAAACACAAAAGACCCCGAATAGCCAAAGCGATCTTGAGAAAGAAAAATGGAGCTGGAGGAATCAGGCTCCTGGACTTCAGACTATACTACAAAGCTACAGTAATCAAGACAGTATGGTACTGGCACAGAAACAGAAATATAGATCAATGGAACAGGATAGAAAGCCCAGAGATAAACCCACGCACATATGATCACCTTATTTTTGATAAAGGAGGCAAAAACATACAATGGAGAAAAGACAGCCTCTTCAATAAGTGGTGCTGGGAAAACTGGACCAGCTACATGTAAAAGAATGAATTTAGAACACTCCTTAACACCATACACAAAAATTAACTCAAAATCGATTAAAGACCTAAATGTAAGGCCAGACAGTATAAAACTCTTAGAGGAAAGCATAGGCAGAACACTCCATAACATAAATCACAGCAAGATCCTTTTTGACCCACATCCTAGAGAAATGGAAATAAAAATAAACAAATGGGACCTAATGAAACTTCAAAGCTTTTGCACATCAAAGGAAACCATAAACAAGACAAAAAGACAACCCTCAGAATGGGAGAAAATATTTGCAAATGAAGCAACTAGCAAAGGATTAATCTCCAAACTTTACAAGCAGCTCAGGCAGCTCAATATGAAAAAAACAAAGAACCCAGTTCAGAAATGGGCAGAAGACCTAAACAGACATTTCTCCAAAGAAGATGTACAGATTGCCAAGAAATATGAAAAGGATGCTCAGCATCACTAATCATTAGAGAAATGCAAATCAAAACTACAATGAGGTATCACCTCAAACCAGTCAGAACAGCCATCATCAAAAAATCTACAAAGAATAAATGCTGGAGAGAGTTTGGAGAAAAGGGAAACCTCTTACACTGTTGGTGGGAATGTAAATTGATACAGCTACTAGGAGGCTCCTTAGAAAACTAAAAATAGAACTGCCATATGACTCAGCAATCCCACTAATGGGCATATACCCTGAGAAAATCATAATTCAAAGAGTCGTGTACCACAATGTTCATTGCAGCTCTATTTACAGTAACCAGGACATGGAAGCAATCTAAGTGTCCACCAACAGATGAATGGATAAAGAAGATGTGGCACATATATGCAATGGAATAGTACTCAGCCATAAAAAGAAACGAAACTGAGTCCTTTGTAGAGAGGTGGATGGACCTAGAGACTGTCATACAGAGTGAAGTAAGTCAGAAAGAGACAAATACCATATGCTAACACATATATGGAATCTAAAAAAAATGGTTCTGAAGAACCTAGGGGCAGGACAGGAATAAAGATGCAGATGTAGAGAATGGACTTGAGGACACGGGGAGGGGGAAGGGTAAGCTGGGACGAAGTGAGAGAGTGGCATGGATTTATATCTACTACCAAATGTAAAATAGATAGCTAGTGAGAAGCAGCTGCATAGCACAGGGAGATCAGCTCCGTGCTTAAGACCACCTCGAGGGGTGGGATGGGGAGGGTGGGACGGAGATGTAAGAGGGAGGAGATATGGGAGTATATGTATATGTATAGCTGATTCACTTTGTTATAAAGCAGAAGCTAACACACCATTGTAATGCAATTATACTCCAGTAAAAATGTTTAAAAAAAAACAAAGAGAAACTTTAGAGAATTATGTAAGCATTTAGGAAAAGAGAGTTGAGGTCCACACCACACTAATGGAAATAGTTACTGGAGTTGATATTTGAGGCTGGTCTACCATTTTTCCAGGCCTTGCTTAGGGTATGAACTTGAAAATAAAGCATTCTTTGCTGCTATTTCCATTCCTCATCCCTTTAGTGCTTTATGCTGGCAAATACTAATAATAGTAGCAGTAAGTATAATAATATAATGACTGTAAATAATAATTATATGATATCTGTTAATAAAAATTATGTTATCTGGGGGACTCAGATGCTTCCTTTGAAATCCCAGGCACAGGGCTGCAGTAAAAGGAAACCATGCACCAATTAGAGTTTCTAATCTAGGCTTGCTTTATCAGCTGGGAAGTCTGCCAGTCTATCAGCTGGCAGAATTTTCCTTGCACTTCAGGCCAGGCAGGGTCATCTGTTTTCCAACAGATATGAAAATAATCCCAGCTGTTTAAAACATCTGGTGAGCATGTTAGGAGAGCTACTTAAAAGACTCTGTGCCACACATGAACAATCAGATCACTAGGCTTTAACTCTGTCTAGCCATCGAGGATGTCATTTGAAGACTTCTCTTTCCTTCAGCTGATTGGAAACCACTGTACAGTGAAGTCCTCTCTGAGGTCCTTGTACGTCCCATGCAAAAGGACTATGGAAAAGGAGAGAAAATAATCTTACGACTTCCCGCAAGACCAGAGTATTTTAGAAATTAACATATACGTGTTTTGTTTTTCACAACATACAAAAAAGTTTCGTATTTATTCCTAGAAAGCTTAAAAACACACGCTAAAAAGTAATGTCACAGAGCAAAATTGCTGTCTGATTATTGTCTTTAGTTTATAGAGAGCATGGATTCTGCCTGTTACATTTCTATTCTGACACAGTTACTGTCCCAGGAAGGAATTACTTCTGTGCTACTTTGCACTTTCATTATTGTGTTTGTGTCCTACGATTGTGTTAATTTGGTACCAATTTTATATTTATTCTCGGAGGACTAAATCATCAAAATTTAAATATGCTGTTACATTATATCACAAGTTATTTGAAAGATTTCATGTGTAGTTTAGTTTTTCCATAAAGGTTATTGATAAATATGTGGTTAAGAATGTAAAAATTGAAATAATTTGTCATTGAATTTATATTTTTCCTTCAGATTTTATAACAGGATATAGAAGGTTATTAATTACCTTTAAAACATTCATATTCTCAAGAAAGTAAAAAGAGGATATCTCCATAGAGGTCAGGACCATCAGAGTAATTTTAAAAATCAGAAATGGATGCACAATTATATACATTTCAGGATTTTACTTGACACTATGAAAGACTTATTTTTGGAAGCATTTAATTAAAAAAAATCAGGGGTGGGCACTCTTGAGAGGAGAAGCATAACTCTTCAGAGAGAGAAACTTCCAGATGTCATGCTTGTTAAAAGCACCATTAGTTGTATACATTAAAATCCCATTTTTAAATGCTGAATGTAGTAATGACTGCAATGTATTTCTTACATACTAATGTGTCTGGGCAATTCAGTGAATTCAGTGTCTTAAATGCAGCCCACAGGGACCAAACCCCATGGAACCCAGCTGAATGGCAAGACATACGATAGCAATAAAATGCTATTGCTATCGGCATTTTTCTTTTCAGATATATACCACTTACTAACATTTAAATCTTCATAAGTTCTCTTAGAACTGGCCAAGCTATAAAAGGCATAAACCTTTAAGAATAATAGGGAGCAATCACCAGGCAGTGATTCAGAAGGCATTGATTTTAGTCTTTGTTCACATATTTGACCAATTTTTAAAATTTTTTTCATAACCTTTGACTTACGTTTAAACTTTGTCTTCAAATTCCAGGGGTGAGAGAAAACCAAAAATAGATCTTTTCAGGACCTGTGTTGCTGCTATTCCTCGACTGCTTCCTGATGGGATGTCAAAACTTGAACTTATTGACTTGCTGGCGAGGTAGGTGAGAGCCGTAGTGGGCATTATTTGATCAAACTTGATTTTAATCCTTTGTCATGATTCCTCAAAAAATAGAATGATTATTAAAAATGGACAGATATTTACTAATTCTAGTTACTATTTGGAATGCCAGGAGGAATAAAGAGATGGTTTTGATTTGGGGCCTTTTTTTTTCCCCTGTGCTCAAGGCGTTTAAAATTCAATGTAGAAGCAAATCCATAAGGACATAAGGTAACTAGCAATCCAAGGCTTGAAACTGTGCAAATTAATGGCACCAAAAAAATGTGATACATAAAATCAGAGGGTAGAAGGATTACTGTGGACTGGGGACGTCAGCAGATGACTCCTGGGAGATGGTGGAACTTGAATGGCCCTTTGAAGGAAAGATAGGATATAGAAATGTAAAGGGAGTGCCATGAGGACAAGCACAGAGGTGGGACCAGGAAATAAGGAGATGAGCCTGGCTGGGAAAAAGTTCATTCAGGATGTGATTCCCAATCTGAGACCAACACACCCCCAGGGAGGCAAGAAGGTGGGTAACAGGGATCCTAAGTGAATTTTTGTACTTCAGAAAGTTTCCATAGATGATACATTCGTCCTGCTCCCCATCCTCCGTAAGAATGCATGGTCCAACTAGAACCTAAAGTTAACTGGCTTTGAATGAAATTATATTATTGTAGTTAAATAAGCTTGATTTTTCTCATGCTGATCTGAAGTTCTAGCTGACAGTTATGTGTGTCTTTAATTTAAAAATCAGAAGTGACTTATTATCAAAGTGCATTTAGAAGGCAAAATCATTAGAAATGGGTCCTTGGAGGGAATGGAATGAGGAGGAAGACAAGTCATCCTTGCTTTGAAAAAAAAAGAAAGAAAAAGGATTTTAGAAAACCCAATGATAAAAATAAATAGAAATAAGACTTTAGAGGTGGATATTTAATTAATCTTTACTATTAACTGAGGCGTTTGGACTAATGGAGTTTCTAAGCAGGAGAATAACATGATCAAAAAATGTCATTTCGGCTGGTTAATCTGTTAATGGCGGAATAGAGGAAAGGCCAGAGGAGGATAACAAATATTGATGCTGATTGGATGAAAGATGCTTTATACATAATCTTTTACCCACATCCTCTAGCCTTCAGAGAGCACCCTTCCCATCAATATCCAAAAAATAGCCCAAGCCCCGGTCCCTCGTGACTGCAGATCACCCGGTGGCCTGCCCACGGCTCTGAGTGTCCCCATGGTGCACCGTGCACCCTGGTGATCGTGGTCATCATGCTCTCTGCTCTGCACAGCCGTTTGGACTCCTGTGCAGAGGGGACCAAATCCCATGGTTGATCACTTCCTGCTATCAGTTAATAGCTTTCATAGCCTGCTGTCCTTCCCCATTCTCTTCACTCCAAGTGTGGACAAAGCCACTCCTTTCCCTCTTCTGGTCACACTAGCTCAGGATGGTGCTGGCTCCTGAGGTTTACCAAAGAGCCATGGCTTTGATAACCACCGTGTCAAGCTTTGGTGTTCTCTGGCCACAGCGGTCTACCCTTCTAGCTGACTTTTATCACCCATGACCTATAACCGGTTCTTTGCTACAGTCAGCCGTCTCCATCTCCAGGCCATGGGTTCTTCTTTCTTCCATTATGTGTGTAGGATGCATTTTAAGAAGAATATGAACGTAAAACAAACTACAGGGCTTCCCTGGTGGTGCAGTGGTTGAGAGTCCACCTGCCGATGCCGGGGACACGGGTTCGTGCCCTGGTCCGGGAAGATCCCACATGCCGCAGAGCGGCGGGGCCCGTGAGCCATGGCCGCTGAGCCTGCGTGTCCAGAGCCTGCACTCCACAATGGGAGAGGCCACAGCAATGAGAGGCCTGCGTACCGCAAAAAAAACCAAAAAAACCAGAACTACAGTCTAGGCTTTTGCTGAAGCCTAGCAACCAGAATGTGAGCCTAGAGCACCTTATCCAAAGTAGGGGAGCAGTGGGGAAAGAGGGAAGAACAAGCCTGGATCACAAAGGGGCTTCCAGCTCGGGGGAAGGACAAGATTTAAGGAGGAGCGAAGGGTGGATTCCTAGTGAATAACAGACATGAGGATTTGGGGGTTGGGGAGCTGAGGAACAAAGAGACCAAGGTTCTATAGAGGGCCGTCCACGCTACTGTGGAGTCTCCCAGGATGATGGGGAAGTGCTGAAGATAAAAGCTGTGAGACAAGTGCCAGAACTACCCAGAAATGTACAGGAGCAGCCTGTCCATTTTCCGTGGACAACAATGGAGAGGATGGTGTGACTAGGAGACAAGTGTTTGCATAGAGGAGGGGCGCTGAGTGAAAGGGCTGCAGGTGGCGTGAAGGAACGAGGGAGCAGAGGATGAGGGGCCGCCATCTGAGAGACGTGGAGGAGGCGCCCCCCAGATGGGAATAATACTGACTCCTTTGGAAATCCTGGATTTTGCTTCCCTGCTTTGCCATTTTACTAGCCATGTGAGCCTGACAAATTATTGGGCTGGCCACAAAGTTTGTTCGGGCTTTTCCGCAAGATGGTACAGAAACACCCGAACGAACTTTTTGGCCAACCCAATATTTAACCCCTGTCTTTTTCCCTTGGTAAAATTGGAACAATGCTGCCTATCTCATAAGACTGTTGGAAGCACAAGATGACATGGCACTTTGGTTAATCGGAGAGAAAATGTGTCAGCAGGGAAAAGACAGTTCTCAGTTAAGCTGAAGTAAAAGGAAAGTTCACTAATTTCATTGAAGTCCTAATTGGTGATGATTATGTAACTAAACCCTTTGAAATGCTAAGTGTTTTAAATGTCGTGCAGCCTTCTGGTACCGTCTCTAATGCTGTTTTGCTGTAAATCTGTGTGGGAGACTCTTACCTCTGGAATCACCTTGGTAGCCTCATCCAGTGACGCCTGGATCTGCAGCCGCGGTGCCAGGCATGTCAGGAGGGAATTCTGTGAGACACGGTTGGAATGGCAATGCTATTTATAGTGCCTCGTGTTTATCATTATGTACATTCTTACAAAGCCCAAAACCATGGGTACTGTTTTTATGAGGGGAAAGAACAAATAAATATACTTGAGAGTTCAAGTCTTGGGGCACAGTCAAGGAAATGGCAGGACTTATATGGGAAGCCTGTGAAGAGGCCTTTTCCGTAAGCTTCAAGAGAAGCCAGAGGCCGTTCTCCTCAGGGGAAGGATGGCTTGGAGAGCTGGCCTTCACACTGGGTCCATTAACCTGTGAGAAAACGAGCCCCTTCTAGATCTCAAGAGGGTCAGAGGACAGAAGTGAAGAAATTGGAGAGCAGTAAATGTGGGTTTCAAGTCTTTAGTCACTTTGTCCCCCTGTGGTCCAGTCACATTTGGATTCATTTGACTCCTGACACAGTCTAGTCAGAGAGGTGTGAGACCTTTTATTTCAGACACTTCCTGGTTGCATCCATGGTGCTTTTTTTACTGGAGAAAATCTTGGTTTTCTTCATACTTGGCAAAATAAGACCAAATGCCATGCAGGCTCACCTGCCCCTCACAGCTAGGTTCCCCGAATAAGGAGTGTCGACTGAAAAAAAAATGCACAACGTGAGAGTTGTGAGTTAAGTTTTATTTGGGGCAACATGAGGACTATAGCCCGGGAGACAGCATTTCAGATAGCTCTGAGAAACTGCTCCAAAGAGGTGGGGGGATGCTCAGGATATATGTGATTCTGGTGAAGGGGGAGTACGTGCAATCAAGCACATATTTTTTGCAGAAGGTTGCTGCTAGTCTCGTGAAGGTTACAGCTAGTCACAAGGAGCAGACGTCACCTTGACGGATTTTAGTGCTTTTCTAGATACGAGGAGATGCAAGAATTGGGCTCATAAAGTCGGCTCCTGAAAATATCTAACAATCTGAAGACCCGTTCTGCCAGTTTTCCCCAGAGCACAGAGGGGCCTCATTCCTGATCTCCACCCTGAACTCCTTTCAAGGGGTGTCGAAGGTCAGCAGCTGCAGCGGCTCATGATTTCACCCTTGTAGAGGCAGACGGCAAGTGCCAATGGCAAGTGCCAGTTTGTAGGTGACAGGAGTTTCGAGGTTACGTCCCCCATAACTGCCCCTAGGCTCCCTTCCCAGCTGTTCGCATACTGGCTAAATACCACAGACACTCTAATCTCAGACTTGTATTAGTATGTTTACCATAACAGTGGTTTACAGAACAAAACAGACAAAGAAGGTGGAGCTCACTTTTCTCCTTGGCAGTCGCCATCGTTTTTCTCTGTCTCCTCCCAGGTGTTTCCTGCTCTACCCTTGACCACAGGAAGGACCTTTTCCCCCAACAGTCTACAGGCTCCTGTCCTCTGTCCCTTCCTGCAGCACTGTAGATCCACTAAGGGTTTGCTGTTCCATGTTTGCCCTCCTTTCAAAAATCTGAAATAGGGTTGTGAGAATTAAACAATGCATATAAATCACTTAACATCGTGCCTAGAACACAGGAAGCTCTCAGCAAATGTTAGTTATTATTTTTAGGCATCTTTAAACATGAATAACATATTATGCCATGATGTACAATGCACTTTCATATACTTTATGTTAGGAGAGCTGGGTACATATTCATTCCTATTTTCGGACAAAGAGATTGAACTTCAGAAGAGTAAAGTTGGTTGCCCAAATGTACAGAATTTTCCAGAGGCCAAATAGAAGTGACAAATGTCGTTGGTTTTATACAAAATGACAAACATTTTGTGCAGTGTTTCTTTACAACTTGTGGAACTTTCTGAGGTAATGCATATACAATTTCATGATCTTTAGTGGTATCTGAAAGCTATTTATCATTTACTGTTTATCATTCAGTCTTCAGCCTGTGTCCGTGTAGCGGAGGGCAGCTAGCTAGCTGTTTTGAGTAGCTGGGTGAGAACTGTAGACTCAATCGCATATATTGCCTCGATAAGCCACTTAATCTTATTACTTTATTTTCATTGAGATGCAATTCGAAGCCCTGTAGATAGGTGGGAGAGCTCATTCTTCTTTTTTTTTTTTTTAAAGAAAGTTCCCATTTTATTTTATTTATTTATTTTTTCGGGAGGGGCCACGCTATGCGGCACGTGGGATCTCAGTCCCCGACCAGGGTTGAACCTGCACCCCCTAAATTGGAAGCACGGAGTCTTTTTTTTTTTTTAACATCTTTATTGGAGTATAATTGCTTTGCAATGGTGTGTTAGTTTCTGCTGTATAACAAAGTGAATCATTTATACGTATACATACATCCCCATATCCCCTCCCTCTAGCGTCTCCCTCCCACCCTCCCTATCCCACCCCTCTAGGTGGACACAAGGAGCACGGAGTCTTAACCACTGGACCACCAGGGAAGTCCCGGGAGTTCATTCTTTAATACCTTAGAGAAGAAGTTTCTGCCACTTCTGGTGAACATGCCAGAGGTTGACAGTCCACTGGTCAGCAAGTCCCTCCTTTTGGAAACCTTTGTCTCCAGGCCTTCACTTCTAAACCATTTCTTCCTCTGCTGCCCTTGGTGACGTTATGGGGCAGCAGGTCCCCCACCGCTGCCTGGTAACCTTGTGTGAGTCCTGCCAGAGCTGAGAGGAGGCTATTCCTCCTAATGGATCTTTTCTTCTGGGTATAGTTTGTGAATTTGAAGTCACTCCCTTTTCCTTCATGCATCTCTAGCAACAAAATTCTTCAAAGCGACTGAGCTGATTCCATCTGAACCTGAGCTCACCTTTACGAAAGTGTTTCTGTTCAGTCGTTTGTCTGATCTGACCAACCAAGAAGGCGGCCTTGCTCAAGTTCTGGGTTTTCCCCCTTTTACCCACATCCTCACTTAGTATAAGTGCCCCTCACACCACACCCCTGTCCTAGATCACTCCAAGCAGGGCCTCGGGACTGTTGGCTCACGCAGAACGTCGCCGCCTGGTTAATTAGGCCAGGCTAGTCCATGCGCCTCATGCCAGCTGCTGGGGAAGGACAGAGGCAGTTGATGTTGGCAATAACGGTTTCTTTTGGTATGCTTCACTGCTGTGTCACGGTGGAGTCCCTTCAGGCCCCCTTGGTGGTTTTGTGTGTAACCATATACCCGTGACCCCATTTTAGGCTCCTGGAAACCAGATCAGCATCTTAGAAATTTTTCCTCGGGTCCCCCAACCTAGTCAGACTTCCTGAGCTGCCTTCTCTGAACGTCTCTCTTCTCTTTCAGTTGCTGCCACCAGACTCTCACAGGACTGTTGTTTATTGTCATCACAGTTGTTCACAGGCAGGAACCTGTCCTTTCTTTCCTAGCTTCTCAATGGGATGACCCTGCAGGAGTTCGGGGGAGGTCCTCTCCTCAGCCACTCCTTGCTCGCTGGACCAGCAGGCATCGTGAGACTGTAAATAGGTCGGCCAGCATCATGCAGCTTCCCTGCACATCCTGCATCCTCAGGATGGCTGAGCATCTTTCTCCTTTAACTGAATTTTCTTTTCCTTTTTCGTTAACTAAACTTTTTTTTCCTGTTTTCTGTTTTATAATATTAAATCCCATGCGCTTCACAAGATGATCTGTGATTATCTGGTTAAAATCTAACAAAAGTAAAACTGAGGAAGATCTGGGTGGAAGAAACGGCGTCTGTATCTGATAGGCAGCTCCCTACTTAGACTCTCCAAGGAATGACATGGGGGCGGGGCTCTGGCTCTTCTCGAAACTTCTTCTCCTTCTCCCTCGCCTGTTGCCACTCAGACTTGCCTTGATATGTTATTTTCACTCCGTCTCAGTTCTGTGACACTGGACCTTTTTCTTCCACAAATATTCCACGTTTATTATCAACTGGGCCTTTTATTCCCAAAGCTCCCTCCCCTCCCTGGTCCTGTCTCTTCATACTCTGGGAACATTTTTGAGTGTTCTCACTGGCGAGGCATGTGAATACCATGATTTCAAGAGGAGTGGTCACCAAAAATAGCAAGAGCTGCACCACCTTGGGGTCTCAGAGTCCTTAACGTGATCCTGCACTGTTGGTTTAAAGTTAAGACAGCTTCCAGATTGCAAATTGTGAACGATGCCGAAGTTAGACAAAGAGTAGAATTAATCTCATTGGAAATCTGAAAGTATCGGCCCTTCTTTAAAAGCTTCTTCTAAATAGACCGTGGCATGGTTTTTATTTTGACTTTTGACCCTAAAGGTATGTGCTTGCCTAGTTTCATGTGTGTAATAAAATAGTGCAAACCGGGTGGCTTCAACAACAGAAATTTATTGGCTCACAGTTCCACAGGGTAGACGTCCAGGCTAGAAGTCCAAGATCAAATTTATTGTCTCACAGTTCCACAGGCTAGAAGTCATCAGGGTTGCTTCCTTCTGAGGCTGTGAGAGAGAATCTATTTTATGCCTCTCTCCTAGCTTCTGGGGGTTTCTGGCATAGTTTGGCCTTCCTTGGTTCATAGAAGCATCACCCTGATCTCTGCCTTTATCTTTACATGGTGTTCTCCCTGTGTGTGTCTGTCTCCAAATCTCCCCTTCTTATAAGGACACCAGCCATATGGATTTTACCCCACTCCAGCATGACCTCATCCTAATTTAGCTAATTCCATCTGCAATGACCTTATATCCAAATGATGTAATATTCTCAGGTGCTGAGTGTTTGGATTTCAACATGTGAATTTGGGAGGAGACACAACCGGTAACAATGAACAATGTCATTACCATCAGTTAACATTTACTGAGTGCCTCTTGTTCCTGTCCTTAAAAGGTGGTTCATCATCTGCAGAAGCTTATTCTCTAAGACATTCAGGACTATAGACAGGTATAAGTATAATAAATTGTAACAATAAACTTAAGATGGAAACATGACCTCAAGTGTTTTCCATAAATTAGTGTTTTCCAACCATGGGCTGCAAAGGTGACTGGAAGCTGCTTGGAGATTGAAGGAATGTTTCCTCTCACATGGGGGGCGCTTCAGGTCCTTTACCCAGCTTCAACCAGAGCAACTCGATTTTTCTTTTTAAGAAAGAAAGAAAGTTATTTATTTATTTATGGCTGCGTTGGGTCTTTGTGGCTGCGTGCAGGCTTTCTCTAGTTGCGGCCAGCGGGGGCTACTCTTTGTTGCAGTGTGCGGGCTTCTAATTGCGGTGGCTTCTCTTGTTGCGGAGCACAGGCTCTAGGCGCATGGGCTCAGTTGCTCTGTGGCATGTGGGATCTTCCAGGACCCGGACTCGAACCCCTGTCCCCTGCATTGACAGGCGGATTCTTAACCACTGCGCCACCAGGGAAGTCCCACAACTCGGTTGTACTGTATACCGGAGTTCTACATAAAATTTTTTGAAAAACAAATGGAGCTGCTGATTAAAATACAAAGAAAATTTGTAAATTCCTGCCTTAGTCCTTAACTAGAAGCCCAGGTTAAAGACCTCTGTGTGTTATTTCAGCAACTATGACCTACTTAATCACTATAGACTTAATAGCAAGTCTGCCCTGAAGAATTAGCTCAGCTTTTCCTTCTCAGCAGTTTTGTAGAGCTTAATTTGCTTTTGGAACAGAAACTATATCTTCCCTGACTTGGTATATATCTGCTCATTAATGAGCTTTTGTCTGGTTTATATTGTCAAATTTGGACCAATTAGTGTACTTTAGAGAATAAGAAGGGTATTCGGTATCAAGTTTTTGAAATACTATCTATTCAAACATATGTAACTGTATCAGACCTGTTTTATGGAGAAAACTTTGGATTAAAGATGAGAAGTCCTGGGTTGGAATCCTGGACTTTGAGGAAATTCCTTAACCACTGCGGTTCACAGTGTCTTTGTCTGTTGGTTGAAGATATTTTGTCCTATTTAATGGGGGGCCCCTGTTGACTTGGCCAGCTTCTTCTTTGACACTGATCAATTCCAGGCGGCTGAGTCCTGGAAATTCTATCTCCCGGGTATCTTTGCTCTCCATCTCTCCCTTCCTTACCACTTCTCTGCCTTGGGCCAGGCCCCCGCCACCTGGTGCCTGAGTCACTGCAGTGACCGCCCAGCCGGTCTCTTCCCTCAGTCTTGTGACTCCTCCAAGGCATCCTGCACATTCCTGCCTAACTCTCTTTTCTCAGATGTGAATCCCATCATATTACTTCCCCTGTAACTTTCTGAATACAGTTCATTTTCTGCTCACAGTGAGAGCTAACCTGTACTGAGTGCTTACTGCGTGTTCCGTGGGGTACTAAACACTGTTCATAGATCATCTCAATGAACCTCACAACAGGTTTATGAGATACAAGTACAGCTATGTTACAAATGAGGCTCTGAGGCTTAGAGAGGTTAAGTAACTGGCATGAGGTCAGGTAGCTAGTGCATGGCAGAGGCAAGGCAGTGATCAGGCATTCTGATCCCAGAGCACTCACACTTAACCTCTTCCTGCTGCGTTGCCTCCTTGGGTGGCCCACAGACCCTCCAGCGAGCCACTCCTGCTCTCTCTCCAGGACTGTCTCATACCTCGCTCTTGCTAACACCCTGCCCAGTAAACACAGCCATACCGTGCTCCATATCCTAAGGGCTGAATCTTAGGAGGGCCTGAATCTTAGGAGGACCTCAAAAACATTTGTTTATTAAATAAGTGAATGAATGAATCTATAAAGCATGATGTTAACTGTAACGCTCCATACCAATGTTGAGATTTATTTAATAATATTATGAGGTTCTGGCTTAAACCACAAATACACTGATATTATTTCAGTTGACAAACTCAGGATTTCCCAACTTTGCCACTGTCAGCATTTTAGGTCAGATAATTCTTTGTCATAGGCGTTGTCATGTGCATTGTAGGATGTTTAACAGCATCCCTGGCTTCTACCTGCTGCATAGATACCAGGAGCACACTCCAAGTTGTGACAACCAATAATGTTTGTAGACGTTACCGAAAATCCCTTCATGGGGGCAAAATCAATTGAGGACAACTGGCCTAACTTTTGATTACTCATTTTCACTGAACTTCTGGATGAGTCCCTTAGTTTCTCCAGGACCATCCTTAAAAGTGGTAAGGTTTGATACTAATTTGTAGTCAGTAATGTATTAAAAAGAATTCATGTACGGCTGAGTGCAACATGGTATCTCGGATTGCATTCCAAAACAGAAAGGACATTGATGGAAAACTGGTGAAATTTGAATAAAATCTGTATTTTAGTTAACAGCATTGTACCAATGTTAACTTCTCAGTTTTGATCACGAACCATGGTTATATAAGATTAGGGGAGCTGAGTGAAAATTATAATATATTAGGGGAGAGTAACCCATTTTTCAGATACAGTAAAAGGCTCTGGCCTTATATATGTTCCTTTACAGATATAGCAGAAAAACTGATAAAGTAAATGACTTCATTGTCTTTTCTCAATCTCACAGGCTCTCTATTCACATGGACGATGAACTGCGACACATTGCGCAAAATTCTCTTCAGGGTTTACTTGTTGACTTCTCAGACTGGAGGGAAGATGTCCTCTTTGGCTTTACCAACTTCCTGCTCCGGGAAGTGAATGACATGCATCACACACTCCTTGACTCATCCCTCAAGTTACTGCTCCAGCTCCTCACCCAGTGGAAACTGGTCATACAAACTCAAGGAAAAGTCTACGAACAAGCCAACAAAATCAGAAATTCAGAGGTGATTTTCACCCTTTGCCCACTAATTTATATTCTTTATGTCGCACATATATAAATAAGTTGCAGCCCAGAGAACCTTGTGGTTCTTACTTTCAGCTACCTAGGAACTTTCTCCCTAGTGATGGCCCTAAGTTTTGCCATCTGCTTAAATTGTGACCAAGAAATTCAGGGCATCGTATGCCACATCAGGTTACATTTATTAACATCAGCAAGGCCATTTATGGAGTAGAAAATGATGTTTTTTTCAGAGAATTATGATTATAAATCTGTTTGTAAGAGCAAATGACCATAGGGAAGAGATATAGAGCTGGGTATGAGTATGGATCTAGATATGGATGTGGATATAAAGCTGGAAATGGATATGGATCTAGAGCTGGATATGGATGTGTATCTAGATTTGGATATGAATATGGATTTGGATTTAGATCTAGATATGAATATGGATATGGGTCTAGATCTGGACATGACTCTAGAGCAGATATGGATATAGAGTTGGATATGGATATATAAAAGTTAGCTGCCCACCAGTTTTTTCCCCCTAGTCAGCAACAAATTGGTTGCTTTCTCCAATATCCAGAGAAGAAAGTAGTCTTGTGGTTTCTTTATTCTTTCCTGCCCCAGTCCTGAATGGTAAAAATTAGTGACACCATTTTGAAGAGCAGGTTGAGGAGGAGTGTTGTCACATGAGAACCAGGGCTGTGTGACTTGGTGTTGGCAATGAGCAGACAGAGAAGGGGTCTGGCTGAAGAGCTTAGCTGAGGGTCCGAGGAATGTCAAGGCTTGGGAAGTATGATAGCGTTTAGGATCCCAGATGGGCTAACCTCAGAGATGAGCTTCAGGGCGTTCCTCCTTCCTTGTGTCCTACACTTGCCAAAAGATGACAGGGAAGAAAGCAAGGATTACCTATGCTTGAAAAAGGGAGACTGAAATGGAGGTGGAATCTGCCCTGTTGTCTGGCTTGCTTTTGTTTGAGACTCACTTGGTTTGGGAACTTTCAGAACCCATCCCATTAACATGCAAAACCCAGATTAAAATCTAACATGAAGAGAAGTCTGATTAGAAAATCAATGTTTGAAAATTCAATTTAGTAGTAGCTAAAATAGAGAATTTAAAATAGAGAATTCTCTAGAGAGAATTTAAGTAAAGCCAAATTAGGACACTTTAATTAAATATACAGTGTCATCTCAAATGGTATGGCTGGAAGCAGATTTGTTTTTATTCCTGCTAATAACCTTTGAAAAGTTATTCCTTATCAGAGGTAACAGAGGGCTGATGGTATTCCAAAGTGACAGTTGGTCTGAAAATAAAAAGGGAAGGGGTCTATGATATTTCATGAATAATAATGAATTCATAGACATGTCTGGTTCTAAGCTGGTATCGTTTATTTTAGTATTACAAGGTCAAACATGCCAGAAGATGTACATAGAAGAGTGGCTGCTTCTTCCACTGTTGTTTTTCTGAACATAGAATGTTGTTCTTATTGCACAATAGCTCATTGCCAATGGCTCCAGCCACCGAATCCATTCGGAGCGAGGTCCCCACTGCAGTGTGCTCCATGCCGTGGAAGGGTTTGCTCTGGTTTTACTCTGCAGTTTCCAGGTGGCCACACGCAAACTGTCTGTTTTAATACTCAAGGAAATTCGAGCTTTATTCATCGCCCTGGGTCAGCCTGAGGTATGGATTATTTTTCTGAATTTTCCAATTCATATCTTTTAACAGTTTCAAAGTTTAGGTTAAAAACTGTAAAGAATGCATTACTATTTTATGTACTTTCATGTCCCATGATGTCAACAAATAATTTTTGATTCAGGGTGGGTTTTTAATTATGAAATCGTACCCTTGACCTACAAGAGCTAAGTCATATATTCTGAGGGCACGAGAATAGACCATTCCTGATTCTCTGAGAGGTGGTGCTTTGTGAAGTGAATCTTCAGCTTCAGTTATAGATCATTTTCTTTCATAATGTTCAACGTACATAGAATTAAGAAGATATTACATTTATATTAGAGAATGAACTTGAGAAAACCATGCATCCCATTTAAAATGAGCAAGGTACCAAACAGTCTGGCTTACTGAAAATTGTTTAATCTCAACAGTGGTAGAAAAATGGCATCACAAGAAAATACGTCCACTTGAGATGGGAGAAGTAAGCTGACTAATAACCATGACTGACTCCAGTTATTCTCCTGCACTCGGTCAAGGGCTGTACACCCATGTTTAGATGCTAAGTTTCATTGCCTGTCGGCACAGGTGGCCAAACTCTATCTACAAGTTGACGAAAGAAGGACCAGCTTTTTATGTGACATACTTCTTTAGAAAAATACTGCTTTCTGTTTTCTTGTTTTAAAACCACTAATCTTGGTTTCATGATCCTTAAAATGATCAGTGTCTTCACAAAATATTTTCGAATGTATCCCAATCCTTTCTGTTCACATTTCTGCAGCAAGCTTTCTGATGTATTTTAGGACATCTCTGGGATCTGGTAAATGGATCTCTAGGACGTGCTGTATTTTGATAAACCTCCATTAAGTCTCTAATTATGATAATAATGATAATAATAATTACCATGTATGTGTCAGGCAGTGAGCTGTGCTTTATACATGTTATCTCACTGAACCCTCACAATAACTTAAGAATTGGTACTGTTATTTTCCCCATAGTGCAGATTCTGAGACTGAGGTTTAGTGGGGTTAAATGCCTTACCCAAAATCAACAACTAGTATGTGGCAGAGCTAGAATTGAAAACCGGATATACATGCCTCTTTAGCCCAGGTTCTTAACTGCTATTCCAGCAGACTGTGTTAAGAATATTTCTCATATGGTGCTTTCTTTGACCAGCCACAGCTTTTTTGTGTGTGTAATTTTTTTTATTGAGGTATAATTGACATACAACATTATTAGTTTCAAGTGTACAATATAATGATTCCATAGTTGTACATATTGTGAAGTGTTCACCACAATAAATAGTTAATATGCATCACCATTCATAGCTACAGGATGTTTTTTCTTGTGATGAGAGCTTTTAAGATCTACTCTCTTAGCAGCTTTCAAATATGCGATACAGTCTTGTTCACTCTAGTCGCTATGCTGTGCATTACATCTGCATGACGTTTTTGTTCTGTTTTGTTTTGGTTTTTTTTGCGGTACGCGGGCCTCTCACTGTTGTGGCCTCTTCTGTTGCGGAGCACAGGCTCCGAATGCGCTGGGTCAGCGGCCACGGCTCACGGGCCCAGCCGCTCCATGGCATGTGGGATCTTCCCGGACCAGGGCACGAACCCGTGTCCCCTGCATCGGCAGGCAGACTCTCAACCACTGCGCCACCGGGGAAGCCAGACGTATTTATTTTACACCTGGAAGTTTATACCTTTTGATTGCTTTACCCATTTTGCCACCCCTCCCCCGCCCCCCCGCCTCTGGGAACCAACCAATCC
>RJWK010035445.1:0-22186 GCA_004363435.1 Platanista minor | reverse complement strand
TGTCTCTGTTTTTAGGGTTTTTTTGTTTGCCCTACCCAGGTAAGTGTGGAGTTTCTTGCCTTTTGGGAGGTCTGAGGTCTTCTGCCAGCGTTCAGTAGGTGTTCTGCAGGAGTTGTTCCACGTGTAGCTGTATTTCTGGTGTATCTGTGGGGAAGAAGGTAATCTCCGCGTCTTACTCTTCCGCCATCTTGTCTCTCCATGTTTCTTAATACAGTTGCTTGTATCATGTTTTAACTCTGCCTGACTCCCACTGGGCTACATTCCCAAGTCAAGGTACATTGTTCTGACACACGCACAAGTGGCTTCTGTGTCTTCCCAGAGCACTGTGCTGGAGAATTGATAACTCAGTTGTACTAGTCAGTGTGGTAGAGAGGGACCACTTAGGAGTCATTTCTGACTCACTGACTGATATGGGCAAGCTGCTTAACCTCTCTGAGCCCTGGTTTTCTCAAGTGTAAAATGGGGAGTGCTTAGCAAGTATGGTAAAGGCCCAGTAAACACTTTTCCTTCTTTCATTGTATTGCCCTTCTAATACCTCCATCTAACCACTGCCACAAAGTACATAGGATTGGATTACCATACTCGAGGGTTATTAGGTAGGTGTTTTCATATCTGCAAATGAAAAATTTCCAGTAATTATATAGATGGTATGGCCAAATGAGTGACTTAAAGGTAGTTTTTGACCTCTATGGTTTAATTATATGAGGAATAGGGACATTGTTAACTATATTTATGATCTGTTCCTTTTAAGTGCCCTAAGCTCCTATGTTAATATAAAGCTTTAAATATAAGTTTTTCAGTGCCCTTTTTTGCCAGTCAGCCCTCAGGGAGCTTTATTTTCCTCAAAAACTCTTGTCTGCATTTTTCAGAGCTACCTGAATGTCGAGTTGAGGTTAGGTACCCATTGTTTGTTTCACTTTTACTTCTAAGGAGGGTGTTGCTCCCAGCCCTGGTGGTGGGAATGACAGAAGGTCCATGTAGTACCTTGCTTCTGGTTTCCTTATCACAGTCCACGCAGTACCTTGCTTCTGGTTTCCTTATCACAGTCCAGGTGCTTCCAGGCTGTAAACCTTAGGGGAGTGATCCTGGGAGGTACGCAGGGAAGTGATCAGATTACCTTGGGTGATTATTTTACAGGAAGACCTAGAGTGGATGGGCCTGGTGCAGAAGCCTGCACAGGAGAGCCTCATTTACCTGGTGCTGCTGTGCAGGAGAGGGAGAGCCATACCTGGGCTTGTGGAGTTCTGGCGGGGAGAATCCTGTTTCCCTCGTCTGTGTTTCCAGTCGGTGCTCTACCTTGCACAGTCATGCCTAAATCTTGCCTAAAGGAACACCATCTCTGGTCACAAAGAAAATATTGACTCGGACGGGGAAACAGCCCCAGCTGTAAGCCTGTGGGAGCGGGAGTGGAGGGAGGGGAGTGCAAAGTGGAGTTGATTCCTGGGTCATTTTGCTCTTTAGCTGATGCCTGTTTGGAAGGAGGCAGTTTGACAAATTTGGATGCCTTTTTCACTGGGGAGATTAAGAATAAAGTGAATAAGAAACATGTTTTCAACAAGAATGATTGGGGTGACTGGAGGGGGGAGCCAGTTCTAGAAGATTAGTACCACTAGCTGTTTTATTGTGGTGTTTGGTGGGGCTCTAGTTTTGAGACTTTCTTTCCATGTTGTGGTAATTGCTTCATTTAGCAGCATGCTCTTAAGAGAAAGTGGTGGGTTCTGAGGTCTGAAAGAAGGGTGCTACAGCTAGAGCATCGAGCGAGTGTCGAAGGCTGAGAGATGAGGCTGGAATGGTCAGCAGGGACTACTGGCTCGTGCAGTCTTATAAGTCAAGTTAACAAATTTGGACTTTTTTCCAAAAGTCAGAGGGAAGAAAAGGGGCTTTAAAGAGGAGAAGGAAATAATCAGTTGCATTTAAAAAGGATTTCTGTGCTGGGTAGGGAGTAGAATCTGCAGAATCAGAAATTCTGGGGGGTTGGCCCCAGCTGTCTGGGTTTTAAGAGCTGTCTGTTTTTTTAAATTTTTATTTATTTATTTTTGGCTGCATTGGGTCTTTGTTGCTGTGTGCGGGCTTTCTCTAGTTGCGGCGAGTGGGGGCTACTCTTCATTGTGGTGCTCAGGCTTCTCATTGCAGTGGCTTCTCTTGTTGCGGAGCACGGGCTCTAGGCGTGCGGGCTTCAGTAGTTGTGGCTCGCGGGCTCTAGAGTGCAGGCTCAGTATTTGTGGCGCACGGGCTTAGTTATTCCGCGGCATGTGGGATCTTCCCAGACCAGGGCTCGAACCCACGTCCCCTGCATTGGCAGACAGATTCTTAACCACTGTGCCACCAGGGAAGTCCTGTCTGGGTTTTAAGAAGCTCTCCAGGTGATTCTGATACACTCTGCAGTTGGAGGACCACTGATGGAGTTCATTTAAGAGAGAGGGAACAATATTGTAAAGTCAGGGAACTAAACTCCGTGGTATTGCTGAAGTGTAGCTTGTATTTTTAAAAAGTAGTTATTTTATATGCCTAAGTAAAGAAATAAGATAAGCTAATAAAACGTACATTACATAATCAGTCTAAATCACTTACCTTGGAATGTCAATTAAATGGACGTAAGCCCTATATCCCACATTATGTGAGAAAGCCAACACCCTCCCCCAGGTTTTTCAAATTTAACTTCTTTAATTCTCATAACAACCTGTAAGGTAGGAATTATTATCCCTATTTTCAGACCTTTCTTTGATTTTCCTCTCAAACCACAGTCAAGGCTGTTATGAGTCCAGCAGGCTTTCTTGAAGGTATGGATGCCAAAGGGGTATTCCCTTGCAACAACACACTAACTTAAATTGGGGTTTGGATTGTTCTTCTCTTAAGAGGCATTTGCTCCACCCCTAAGGCCTCCCGACTCCCAGGCACGCAGCATGTCACTGTCTGATGGGTCGCTCTGTCCTGAAGGATGCAGCTCCTTACCCATCTCTGGACTGCTGTTCCCTTCCCCTCTAGTCCAGGCCACCTCTACCTCGAAATGTCCATTAATTTCCTTTGCTAGACAATCGATAGATCTCTCCTTTTCTAATCTGTGGCTTCAAGGTTTACCTTCCACCTTTAAGGAGCTTATCAAAATATTGTCCCAAAGATAAACCTCCTCTCTGGGAAGCATTCTGGAGCCAACTTTTTTTTTTTTTTTTTTAATAAATTTATTTATTTATCTTTGGCTGCATTGGGTCTTCGTTGCTGCACGCAGGCTTTGTCAAGTTGCCGCGAGTGGAGGCTACTCTTCGTTGTAGTGTGCGGGCTTCTCATTGCGGTGGCTTCTCTTGTTGCGGAGCACGGGCTCTAGGCACGCAGGCTTCAGTAGTTGTGGCACGCGGGCTTAGTTGCTCCATGGCATGTGGGCTCTTCCCGGACACAGGCAGATTCCTTTCCTTCCTCCCTCCCTCCCTTCCTTCTTTACTTCCTTCCTTCTTTCTTTCTTCATTGGGTCTTCAGCGCTGTGCCTGGGCTTTCTCTAGTTGCGGTGAGTGGGGGCTACTCTTTGTTGCGGTGCGTGGGCTTCTCACTGCGGTGGCTTCTCTTGTAGTGGAGCACGGGCTCTAGGCACTCGGGCTCAGTAGTTCTGCCTCTCCGGCTCTAGAGCGCAGGCTCAGTAGTTGTGGCACATGGGCTTAGCTGATCTGCGGCATGTGGGATCTTCCCGGACCAGGGATTGAACCCGTGTCCCCTGCATTGGCAAGTGGATTCTCAAGCACTTCGCCACCAGGAAAGTCCTTGCAGGCGGATTCTTAACCACTGTGCCATCAGGGAAGTCCCAAGAGCCAACTATTAAAATAGTAATTTTCCACTGTCCTATTATTATAATATTATAAAATTTTAGGTTCATTTTAGGGGTCACTAGGTTAATTACCTTGCTTCAAGTGACATCGTATTAAACTCTAATAGCAGTAATTTGTTACTAATCTATTCTTTGATTTCTGTTTACAAAGCTGACACTATAAAGTAGAAAAGGCACATTTTTTTTTAATTGCATGTTTTAATTCAAGAAATAAAAGTTCACACACAATCCAGAACAGGTGTCAGGCTCCATAGAATCACTTTGGCCAGTGCTTCCTGAGATGCAGTTTCAGCTGAGGAATGGAAGGCAGCAGCTGCTGGCACTCATGGCAACGGAGGGGCAGCTTCAAGAGCTCACACATCCCATCTTGGACCGTCACTCTGCCAGCCTCTTGTACCATCTCAATCACAGCTTGTGATTCGAGGAAGTATTTGGTATTGAAAGAATTCCAGTGTTTTTTGTTTTTAAGGCAAGGAGAATCAAAATCCTGGCTGATCACTTGAAGGTGTACATGGCTCGTGCTGGGAATGGCATGGTAGCCCAATCGGAAGCAGAGTTTGCTAGACCCAGCAAAGTGTGCAATCACTTTTTCCCCCACAGTGCGCACGTGTCTGAGGAGCTCAAGGTGTTCTCCAGTCACAGCCTTCAGACTGGAAATGGAGGCCCATGGTAAGACCAGCCAGTGGTGATGAGCCTTGGGGTATTTATCCTTAATCACCACCACCACCTGCTCATCTTTGTAAACCTGCATTTTGGGGTCCTCCATTGAAATCTTCAAGCCTTGACTCCAGTGGCCCACTGATTCCTTTTTGGTGGATGCATCTTTCTCCTTCTTTGGGGCCACAGAGCACTGGCTAGGGTTGCTCCCAGGTTCTAGTGTTGTACTGGGCGCAGCTTCCTGGGCAGCACCCCTTTCTACAGAATCACTGTTGCCTGACCTCTTTCTCTTCCTGGGTGTTTCCAGGCCAGGCTTCTTTGTCTCTTCCTCACACTCTGTGATGTATGGGTAAAGTTCATTCACCAGGTGGAGGACCTGGCCAGGCTGCAGCTTCACCTCTTGGTCTTTCCCAATTATGAGTGAGTCAGTGCTGGTGGGATGGACCCCTACCTGCTTTACCTTGACACACTCTTTGTTACACTCTGCTTTCAACTGTACTTGCTGTCGAGAACATTTCTTGTCAGTGATCTTGGTCTCGGGGCTGTGCCCAACCATGACTCCTTCCAAATGTGGAAGTTTGATTTGCTGGTGCCGATTGTCCTGTCTCACCAACCAGCACACCCGCATCATTACTCTAGAAACGGCGGAGGCTGACAAGCTCACGTCACTCCGGTTCCGGCGCTGTGGCAAAAAGGCACATTTTTTAAAAATCCAAATCCTCTTCCAAACTAGACAAATGTACTTCATTTAAAAAAATCTTCAAAGGTCAGGTTCCTCACAGCACTGTTTTTATTGCAAAAATTGCTGTTAGGTGCTTAAATGTTGTATCTACAGATGACTACATTAGTCAATTATAGAACATATGGTTATAAAGACTGCATGATTACTGGGGAAATGCTGATAATTTGATGTGCAGTAGAGAAAAATTTTAAAATCTGAAATATAAGAACTGTGTATGTGTGTAGAGAAAAACCAAAAGAGAGCATAGGAAAGAAGAAAGTGTGATTTATTGAGATGGCAAACTTGTGGCAGAATTTTTAATTTTGATTTCTGTTAATGTCATTGTGTTAGTATACTTACCAAACTCAGAGGAGAGTCCCGCACTTCCTTCCCACGATAAACCCAGTGACTGTATATGCTGCAGAGATTTTCTTCTGACTTTTAGCTTACATATATCCTGCTACCACTTAAGTGTGTCATCTGTGTTCTCAGTAGAAAAGAGCAGACCTGTATAAAGTGCCCAGAAGTGCTGGGAAGAAGCCCCCCTGAGCCTCGGGCTCTGACAGCTAGTGTCCTACCTGACCCCAGCTCGGGTGTGGCTGGGGACCAAGTAAGCGCCTGAGCTGTGGAGAAAACTCGGGATAGGGAGGCATATCTGTACAAGTAGATTCGGAAATAGCATTTTTTCCCCCTTAGAGTCTGTCTTGCAAATTGATGTACTTTTCTGGTGTCCTGGTTTATAAGCATCTTTTTCCTTTAAACTGCTTTTAGTGACTTTTGCTTTGGGCAGAGTATTTCACTTCAGTGTACTGGAAAGAAACTGCAACTCCATGTGAAGTCAAACACCTGGGGATCTTGTTTAGCCTTAAACCAAACCAAACAAAAAATTGGCGTGGAAACCTGGTTTCAGCAGCTTAGGGAGTTCCTGAAGTCACAGTTGCTGTTAAGATGTCAGACTCATGCTGAGCAGTGTTAGTAAAGTGTTAGTTACAAATGAAAGAGAAAGGGATCCTTTTCACAGTTATATATAAGCTATCTCTAATAGCTTGCACCTCTTTTTTCACTTTTGCTTTCTTTGGTTTCGTATAAATCCCTGTGGAGATGGATATTTGAGGTGATAAGTAGTAGCCCTGTGAGAGGAAGAGAAAGGCAGGATACAGAGAAACTGCATAGTTGTTTTAAGTTCAGGCTTCATTTGTGGACCTTAGAAAACTCAAGAAGGACACGTTCTTATTCCCTCAGTGTTCTGTACTTAAACTGTAATTTTTAAAATTGAGATATAATTCATGTACCATAAAACTCACTCTTTTTTTTTTTTTTTTTGGCCGTATGCGGGCCTCTCACTGCTGTGGCCTCTCCCGATGCGGAGCACAGGCTCCGGACGCGCAGGCTCAGCAGCCATGTCTCACGGGCCCAGCCGCTCCGCGGCACGTGGGATCTTCCCGGACCGGGGCACGAACCCGTGTCCCCTGCATTGGCAGGCGGACTCTCAACCACTGTGCCAGGGAAGCCCTATATTGTATATTTTTTAAATGGCTGAAATCACATACTGTCTTCATGCTGATGACTGTACTTCTCTTCCCTCTTCAACTCACTCCAACTGGACTTCCACCCTCACCATTAAAAATTAAAAGCTCTCTCATAAATCATAGCAGTGTTTTCTTAGGTTGGTCTCCCAAGGCAATAGAAATTTAAAAATGGGACCTAATCAAACTTACAAGCTTTTGCACAGCCAAGGAAGCCATAAACAAAACGAAAAGACAACCTACAGAATGGGAGAAAATATTTGCAAATGATGTGACCAACAAGGGCTTAATTTCAGAAATACACAAACAGCTCACACAACTCGATAACAAAAAAAAAAAAAACCCAATCAAAAAATGGACAAAAGACCTAAATAGACATTTCTCCAAGGAAGACATATAGATGGCCAATAGGCACATGAAAAGATGCTCAACATCACTAATTATCAGAGAAGTGCAAGTCAAAACTACAATGAGGGGACTTCCCTGGTGGCGCAGTGGTTAAGAATCCACCTGCCAATGCAGGGGACACGGGTTCAAGCCCTGGTCCGGGAAGATCCCACATGCCGTGGAGCAACTAAGCCCATGTGCCACAACTATTGAGCCTGTGCTCTAGAGCCTGTGCCCCACAACTACTGAGCCCGTGTGCCACAACTACTGAAGCCCGCATGCCTAGAGCCCGTGCTCTGCAACAAGAGAAGCCACCACAATGAGAGGCCTGCACACCACAATGAAGAGTAGCCCCCGCTCACCACAACTAGAGAAAGCCCGTGTGCAGCAACGAATACCCAACACAGCCAAAAAAAAACACAACACTACAATGAGGTATCACCTCACACTGGTCAGAATGGCCATCATTAAAAAGACTACAAATAATAAAGCTGGGGAAGGTGTGGAGAAAATGGAGCCCTCCTACACTGTTGGTGGGAATGTAAATTGGTGCAGCCACTCTGGAAAACAGTATGGAGATTCCTTAAAAAACTAAAAATAGAGTTACCATATGGGCATACGTCTGGAGAAAACTCTTAATTCGAAAAGATACATGCACCCCAGTGTTCACAGCAGCACTGTTTACAATAGCCAAGATGTGGAAGCAACTAAATGCCCATTGAAAAATGAATGGATAAAGAAGATGTGGTACATATATACAATGGAATACCACTCGGCCATGAAAAAGAATGAAATAATGCCATTTGCAGCAACATGAATGGGCCTAGAGATTATCATACTAAGTGAAGTAAGTAAAACAGAGAAAGACAAATATATGGTATCACTTATATGTGGAATCTAAAATATGATACCAATGAACTTATTTATAAAACAAACAGACTCACAGATACAGAAAACAAACTTATGGTTACCAAAGGGGAAGGGGGGGAGCGGGATAAATTAGGAATTTGGGATCAGCAGATACAAACTACTATATATAAAATAAACAACAAGGTCGTTCTGTAGAGCACAGGGAACTATATTCCATATCTTGTAATAACGTATAATGGAAACAAATATGAAAAAGATGTGTATATATATGTATAACTGAATCACTTTACACCAGGAACACAACATTGTAAATCAACTGTACTTCTATTTTAATTAATTAAAATCAAAAGTTCAAGAAAAATAACACAATTAAAGCTCTTGTCAGTGTCACCACCAACCTCCAGCTTGCCAAACCAATGACCAATTAATTCTCTGTCCTCCATACCACTTGACCTCTAAGTAGCACCTGACACTGATGATCACCTCCTCCTCGTAGAAATACTTTCTTCTCTTGGTTTCCACAGCACCACACACTGCTGGTGTTCCTTCTACTTCACTGGTCACTCCTCAAACTTTATTTTTTGTATATTTTTCTGCCTAACGTCTAAATGTTGGAATGTTCCAGGATCTGGTCCTCGGCCCCGTATTCTGCATTCTCTCCTTAACCACGACATCTAGTCCTGGTGATTCTCAAATTCACGGCTCCAGTTCTGACTACTGCGAACTCTGTACTCATATATACAATTGCCCAGTTGACCTCTCCACTTAGAGGTCTAATAGACATCCCCACTGAACATGGCCAAAGCAGATTGCTTGCTAACCATGAAACCTGCTCTCCCGCAATCTCCCTTCATCTTGGTTAATGGGATCTGCACAGTCGCTCAGGTCAAAAGCCTAGGAGACATCACTGATTCTTTCCATTATCTACCTCTGTATCTCCAAATTATATCCAGAATCTAGTTACTTCTCGTCATCTCAACTGTGTTGGTCCAAGATACTATCTGTCACCTGGACAACTGTAATAGTTTCTACTCTAAACCCCTCTGTAGTTCATTCTTCACAAAGTAGCCAATGTGATTTCTTTAAAAACCTAAGTCAGACCATGTCATGCCCATGCTCAAAGCTCTTCAATGGCTTCCCATTAAAATAAAGTCCAGAGTCTTTGCTATGAGCAGTAGGCCCTACATAATCTAGTTTATCCTGCCTTTCCAGTGATATCTGCTACTTTCCCCCTCATTGCTCCATCTCAGACACACTTGTCTTTTATTTCTCCAGTGTAATAAATCTTTTGTTCCTTAAGGTCCTTGCACAAGCCGTTTCCTCTGTTTGAGCTTCTGAGTCTTTGCAGAGCTGACTCCTTATCATTCTGGTGTCAGCTGAAATGTCATCTCCTCAGAGAGGCCTTCCCTGACCACCTATCAAAAATAGTCCTGCCCCTACCTGCCTCTGAAATTATTCTTTCATGTACTTATTTATTGTCTGTTTTCTGTCACCAATATTAATAGCTGGTTTTATTAACATGCTATGTGCTATGTATTGTGATAAATATTCACATTTTCTCATTTGTCATCCTCATTTTACAGATGAGGAAACCGCAGGTTCATAAGAGCGAGAACTTTGTCTTGTTTTACTGCTATATGCCTTGCATGTGGAACAGTGTCTGGGGCATAGTAGTTGCTCAAAAAATATTTGTTGGTTGGATAGATGAACAAAAGACTCCTAGATTTATATCTCTAGTTTTTACATCTCCTTGAAGATGTAAACTTGTGTATCCAGTCAGCTGCTTAACAGCTCCACTTGGATTTCTAGGAAACATTTAAATTATCCTAAACTCTTCATTCCCTCTTCCCCAAAACCTGTTTCTTTCCCACTCACCACCATATTAGTAAATGTCATCATCGTAAACCCAGGAGTTCAGACCAGAAACTTAGGCCTCACTTTGGGATGCTCCCTTTCTTCACTCCCCACATCCAACCCAGAAGCAAGGCCTATTGGTTCTGCCTCTGGTTATATCTTGAATCCATTTACTTCTCCCCACATCCTCTGTCACCACTTTAGTCTCACTCCCCGTCATCTTTCCTGGAGCTTGTACTTCCAAACTGGTCTCACTGCATCCACTCTTGTCTCTCCATAAGCCATTTGCCAAACAGCAGCCAAAGTGATTTTTTTTTAACGTGTTAGTTCATGCCACCGCCATGTTTAGGATCCTTTTGTAGCTTCCCATTGTCCTTAAAATCTAAATCCTTCACTGTGACCTACAGCCCCTTGACAATCTGGGTGCCTGTACCTCTCCAGTTTCCTCTTACGGTTGTCCCCCTTGTCCATTGTGTTTCAGTTACTGGGCTTTCTCTTCTTCCAAGGCCTTCCCCACCTGAGAGGCTGTGGACTTGCCTTTCTGCCCATGACTCTACCCCGATCTTTGCAAGGCTGGCTTCTTGTCCTTCCGGTTTCAATTCAAGTAGTGCGTCAGTGATTCCTTCCCTGGATTCTTTTTGTTTTGGTTTGGTTTTTGGTATTTGTTGGGGGGGGGGGGTGCAGTAGAAAAAAATAAGCTTTATTGCTTTGCCAGGCAAACCTTCCCTGGATTCTATATCACATCACCCTTTTGTTTTATTCAGATCACTTGCCATACTCTGAAATTCTTATTTATTTATCCGTCTATTTGTTTTCTGTTTGATTTTCCCCTTCTAGATTGTAAATCATTGTTGCCCTAGCACATGATATGTGTTGGGGAAATATTTGGGAAGTAAATGACAGATACACATTTCTGAGTGCACATACTACATAAATTTTCCCTTAATATTATATCATAAATAGTATCCATATTTCCTTAGTCCCATAATTGGAATTCTTTTTTTTTTAATTGTATTTATTTTACTTATTTATTTTTGGCTGCATTGGGTCTTCATTGCTGCGTGCAGGCTTTCTCTAGTTGCGGCGAGCGGGGGCTACTCTTCGTTGCGGTGCGCGCGCCTCTCATTGCAGTGGCTTCTCTTGTGGAGCACAGGCTCTAGGTGCGTGGGCTTCAGCAATTGTGGCTCACAGGCTCTAGAGCGCAGGCTCAGTTGTGGTGCACAGGCTTAGTTGCTCCGCGGCATGTGGGATCTTCCCAGATCAGGGCTCGAACCCGTGTCCCCTGCATTGGCAGGCGGATTCTTAACCACTGCACCACCAGGGAAGCCCGGATCACAGTTCTTTATCCATTTACCAGTTAAAAGACATTTGAATTGTTTTCAGATTTCAGATTTTGGTAGTCACAGATAAAGTTGCCACAAACGTTTACATACAGGTTTTTGTGTAAATAAAAGTTTCATTTCCCTTAGATAAACATACCTAGGAGTGGGTTTGTTGGGTTGTATGGTAAGTACATGTCTAACTTTATAAGAAACTGCCAAACTCTCTTCCAAAATTTTGGTACCATTTTGCATTTCTACCAGCAGTGTATGAGAGTTCTGGTTGCTCTGAATCCTCGTCAGCACTTAATATTGTCAGGTGGTTTGTTTTTTAATTTAAGCCATTTAATATGTGTATGGTAATATCTCATTGTGGTTTTAATTTGCATTCCTTAATAACTAATGACGTTAAGTATCTTTCTGTATGCTTGTCATCTGTATATCTTCTTTGTTAATGTTTCTGTTCAAATATTTTGCCCATTTTTTTTTAATATTAATTTTTGGATGTATTGGGTCTCAGTTGCGGCATGTGGGCTCTTCGTTGTGGCGCACAGGCTTCTCTCAAGTTGTGGTGCACAGGCTTCTCTCTGTGGCGCGCAGGCTCCAGAGCACATGGGCTCTGTAGTTGTGGCCCCTGTGGCACTGGAAGGTGGATTCTTAACCACTGGACCACCAGGGAAGTCCCGCCCATTTTATTTTTTTAATTGGATTGTTTGTTTCCAGCTCACTGAGTTTAGAGAATTCCTTATATTCTGGATACATGTTCTTTATTAAATGTGTGATTTGAACATATTTTCTATCTCTAATGGCTTCTGATAAAGTCTAATTTAATCAAGTTTTTTTCTTTTATAGATCATACTTTTAGTGCAATATCTAAGAAATCTTTGCCTAACCAAGGTCACAAACATTTTTTCCTATGTGTTCTTCTAGAAGTTTTGTAGTGATTCTTCTAGGACCATTTGTTGAAAAGACTATCCTTTCTCCATTGAATTGCATTTATATGTTTGTTGAAAATTAATTATTTACTTTCCTAGGCTGCCATAATAAAGTATCACAAAGTGGGTGACTTAGAACAACAATATTGTCTCACAGTTTTGGAGGCCAGAAATCTGAAATCAAGGTGTCGGCAAGGCCATGCTCACTCTGAAACCTGTAGGGGAGGATCCTTCCTTGCTTCTTCCATCTTCTAGTAGCCCCAGGCGTTCCTTGGCGTATAACACCATAATTCCAGTCTGTGCTTCACATGGTGTTCTCCCTCTCTCTCCATATTTTCTCTCTCTATATATCTGTGTCCAAATTTCCCCTTTTTACAAGGACACGAGTCATAATGGATTAGGGCTTACCTTAATGAGGTCATCTTAAGTTGGCTAAATCAGCAAAGACCCATTCTCCAAATAAGGTCACATTCTGAGGTACTGAGGGTTGGGACTTCAACATATCTTTTTTGGAGGACACAATTCATAACGTTAATTGACCATATGTATGGGTCTGTTTCTGGATTACCTATTCTGTTCCATTGATCTGTATGTCTTTCCTTTTGCCAGTGTCACCTGTACTACATGTAGCTTTATAGGAAGTATTGAGATCAGGTAGTGTGAATTCTCCAACTTTCTGCTTTCACAATTATTTTGAGTATTTTGATTCCTTTGCCTATCCATTTAAATTTTAGAATCAGCTTGTCAGTTTCTGCAAGATATCCTACTGGGATTTTTTTTTTTTTTTGAGTATAGCTGCTTTACACTGCTGTGTCAGTTTCTGCTGTACAGCACAGTGAATCAGCCATACGTGTACATATATCCCCTCTTTTTTGGATTTCCTTCACATTTAGGTCACCACAGAGCACTAAGTAGAGTTCCCTGGGCTATACGGTAGGTTCTCATGAGTTATCTGTTTTATATATAGTAGTATATATATGTCAGCCCCAATCTCCCAGTTCGTACCACGCTCCCCTTTCCCCTTTGGTATCAATACATTTGTTGTCTATGTCTGTGTCTCTATTTCTGCTTTGCAAATAAGATCATCTATGCCATTTTTCTAGATTCCACATATAAATTGATATAAATTTGACATGTAAATTGTCCTCATGTTTTTGTTGTATAGGTAATGCTGAAGTAGACTTTTTCACGTCTATTGAATTATTTCCTTAAGTTTCCACGAGAATAGTTACTGAATCAAAAGGCATTTTAAAAATTTACATGCTTAAAGATGACAGTCTTTTAATCTGCCTCCTGTATATTTCTTGTTTTTCAAAAGTTTCTGCCTCTCAGTACCCCTGTGACAAGAGTAGGGCTGCCAGTGACGTGGCTGCTTTCAGGAAGGTTTCCATAGCGACCGGAGGCTGGAAAAACCTGTCTGCCCAGATTAGCAATATCACTTCTGGCTCCTGTTGGGAATTTGGGGACTAGGGGGTAGTTGGTAAGAGAAATGGCATATACGTATTATTGCAGAGACTCAGTAAAATATATCCAGATCTGACCGTTTCTCACTGTCACCATGGTAGCAAAGCCAACATCATTCCTACTGCGTCACCCCCTCCCGCCCTGCAGTCTTCTCTGTACAGCAGCCAGAGAGAGCTTTGAAATCCTAAATCAGATTCAGGTTTGCCTCTGCTCAGAACCCTCCTGTAAGGAGAATAAGTTCCAGTTCCGTACTGCACTGTAAGGCCCTTCAGAGCCGGCTGCGCCTCCCACTGTGCTTCCTCCTTCTCCGCCCCAGCTCCTCCCCAGCCCCTCTGCCCTGCAGCTACTTCACCTGCCACACCTGTTCCTGCCTTGTCTTCACCCTGCTGCTCCTGCTACCTGGATCTTCCTTCAGGAGCCATAGGACTTGGTCTCCCACTTCCTTTTGTTTGGGTCTTTGCTTGGATGTCACCTTATCCTCAAAGAGCTTTTCCTGACCACGTTAGCTACATGGCTTCTCTCTTCTGACTCTCCTATACCTTTATCCTGCTTTATTTTCCTCAGAGTACTGTAGTTAGCACCATCTAACACAGCTGTTTTTATGTTTGTTGTCTGATTCTCTGCTGTGATGTAATGGCTGGGACTTTGGTTTTTCACTGTTGTGTCTCAACCCTTAGAACCATGTGTGGTTCATGGCAGTGCTCAGTAACTGTTGAGTGAATGAATGAGGGGGGCAAGCCAAGGTTGGGAAAGGGAGCTGCGGACTGAGAACTGTCTTCCCAGCCCCCTCAGTCCCCCACAGCCAGAGACAGCTCCTTTCTTCCACTTATAGACAATGCCCGCTTCCTCCACACTTTCTCTGCCCTTCTGGAAGAAACAGGCAAATCACTACCTCTGAGGCATCAATGAGGGGGAGTCTTTCTGATGATCCCAGCTGGCATGTGTTACATTGAACCACACGAAGTTGTCGTTTTTACAGGTTGTTATGGCTGGATATCAGCAGTATCATATGGCCTTGAGTAACCTCAGTGTAGAAGGGCCCAGATATTCACAGTAACTTTCTGGAAATTATGAGGACTCCTGCTAATTGCCTGATGCTTCCTGAGCACTTGCTGTGTGTCATTGTGCTGGGGCTCTTTGTGTTCTCACTTCATCCTCATGACCACTGTGAGACGTAGGTACTGTTACTCCAGTCTATGGAGAAGAAAACTGAGACTCAAAGAGGTGACGTGAACGTGCCCAAGGTTATAAGAAGGGGGGAGACGCAGAGCTGGGATTTGAATCCACATCTGTCTGACTGGAGAGGTCTTCAGTTTAACCGCAGCGCCGTCTGGCCTCTGCACAAAGGCAGAGGGTGAGCTCGGAAGCCTTGCCCTCCTAACGCTGGTGCCACAGCAGCGTGCCTGCCCAGGGCTCCAGGCTGGCAGTGGCCTGGCCGAGCACGGGGTTATTTCCTCGCTCTGTCAAGCTGGTGGCCGAGTGACATCATCTCCCCATTTGGGGGTGGGGGGAGCATGGTGGTGCAGGGGGCACAGTTATCAGGGTCCATTTGGGAGACTGTACGTGCATCTCTTCTAGGCTTGTTTTCTCATGTGTGAGGACCAGAGATAGTCTGCTTCAGAATATGCTGTGAGGACTGAACGATGACATGATTTTAAGAACTTCTAGCTTAGTCCCTTTAATGTTAAAATACTTGCTCCGTCCAGCACAGAATTCTGATTCAAACCAGGCCCCGCGTACCTGTTATACTGAAGGAAGACGTTCCGTTTTCCTCACGCAGAGCAGACAGACAACTCTAGGATGGCTGGCCCATTAGCGAAGCGGGTTCTGCCATCTGTTTCTCAGCCAGGCTTGTCTGGAAGCAAGAGGGCTCCCTCCCAGCTGGGCATCAAAGCCTCCACGATGGGCATTTAGCCCAAATGTGGCCCGGTCAGGGTGTGTTTGGGGGCAGGAGTAGAGGTTGGTGACCCAGCTGAGCTGCCCTTGGGACAAGCTGTTTGGCCCCAGATTTGCAAGTGTGTCTTTAAAGAGAAGTGGGATCTTTTTCACGTGCCCATTTTTCACCATTCACTGGAGTAAAGGGTCCATAGGGTAATGTTTTCTCATGGTGCCCTCGCAGTGGTTCCTTGAGTTTCCTTGTTCGTTTCTTTCTCACTCACCTGGCCCTCCTCATTTACCCCAAATTCCCAACAGCAGACAGCGCGCAGGAGACGGGGCCAACAGCCGTCACCTCTGAGCTCCCGCCACCTGAAAAATGGTGAAAGGAGGACTAGGCCCAGGTGAGTGTGATTCCAAAACCTAGAAGGCGACTTGCCCTAAAATATTTCACCCACATCTCCGTTGTTACCTTCCATTTATGTTACCTTCCTTTCATTTCACGGGTAGAAGTAAAAGTCTTCATATTCAGAAAAAGGCTGAGAAAGCCACCCCTCAAACTGCATTTCTTTTGAAGCTCGAGTGGGTGATAATAGGCTCTTGCCTGTTCTAATAGGAGCAGGCTAGAAATAGGAAATCAGAGGGAGCCCAGGTGCTGACGCCTCAGTTGATGGCTTATTTAATTTTTTTAAATTGAGATATAATTCACATGCTACAAAGTTCGCTATTTTTAAAGTGTATAATTCAGTGGTTTGAGTATTTCATACTGTTGTGTAACTATCACCGCTCTCCAATTCCAGAACACTTTTCATCTCTGCAAATAGAAACCCTGTACCCATTAGCAGTCACTGTGCCTTCCCCTCTCCTCCAGCCCTTGGCAGTCACTAATCTACTTTCTGTGTCTAGGGATTTGTCTCTTCTGGACATTTCATTTAAATAGAATCATACAATATTCATCCTCTTGTGACTGGCATCTTTGAGCATAATATTCTTAAGGTTCACCTGTGTTATAGCATTATTAGCACTTCATTCCTTTTTATAGCTGAATAATATTCCATTGTATGGATATTCTATGCATTTCATATATCCCTTCATTGGACATATGGGTTGTTTCTGCTTTTTTGGCTATAATGAGTAATTCTGCTGTGAACATCCAAGTACAAGTTTCTGTGTGGACACTTGCTTTTATTTCTTGTGGGTAAATAACTAGGAGCAGAATTCCCGGGTCATATGGTAATTCTGTGTTTCACCTTTTTTTAATTTATTTTTTTATTTTTATTTTTTTTGGCGGTACGCGGGCCTCTCACTGTTGCGGCCTCTCCCGTTGCGGAGCACAGGCTCCAGACGCGCAGGCCCAGCGGCCATGGCCCATACGGGCCCAGCCGCTCCACGCCATGTGGGATCGTCCCGGACCGGGGCACAAACCCGCGTCCCCTGCATCGGCAGGCGGACTCTCAACCACTGCGCCACCAGGGAAGCCCCTGTGTTTCACCTTTTGAGGAGCTGCCAGAGTACTTTCCACAGCAGCCCACCATTTTACATTCCCACTAGTAGAGTATGAGGCTTCCAATTTCACCACATCCTCAACAACACTAACTGTTGTCTTTTTTTTTTTTTGATGTTGAAGGTAAGTTTTAATGGCAGGTGCCTACTGCTGTAGGACAAACAGGAGCTATGTGCCTAAGTGTATTCATCCCATATGGCCAAACACTGCTCTTAAGACTTTTGTCTCCAAGGACTTCCCTGGCGGCGCAGTGGTTAAGACTCTGCCTGCCAATGCAGGGGACACAGGTTCGAGCCCTGGTCCAGGAAGATCCCACATGCCATGGAGCAACTAAGCCTGTGCGCCACAACTACTGAGCCTGCGCTCTAGAGCCCGCGAGCCACAACTGCTGAAGCCCACGTGCCTAGAGCCCGAGCTCTGCAACAAGAGAAGCCACTGCAATGAGAAGCCCGCGCACCGCAACAAAGAGTAGCCCCCCGCTCGCCACAACTAGAGAAAAGCCTGCAGGCAGCAACGAAGACACAACGCAGCCAAAAATAAATAAATAAAATAAAATATTTTTTTGAAAAAAAAAGACTTTTGTCTCCAGTATGCCATCCTCGTGGGTGTGAAGTGGAATCTCATTGTGGTTTTGCTGTGCATTTCCCTGATGACTAATGGTGTCGAGCATCTTTTTACCTGCTCATTCGCCATTTATGTCTCTTCTTTGGAGGAATGTCTATTTAAATCTTAGGCCCATTTTTATTTATTTCTTTTTAATATTTATTTATTTATTTTGGCTGCTCTGGATCTTAGTTGTGGCACGAGGACCTCTTAGTTGTGGCATGTGGGGTCTAGTTCCCTGACCAGGGATCGAACCTGGGCCCCCTGCACTGGGAGTGTGGGGTCTTAACCACTGGACCACCAGGGAAGTCCCCTTATGCCCATTTTTAAATTGGGCTGTTTGTCTTTTTAATTGTTGAGTCATTTTTTAAGAGGACAAAAAAAGGAGGGAGGCAGGGGTTAAACAGTGACGTGAGAGACTTAGAAGGCAATTTCCTAGTTTCCCAGCTGTGAGGTGCTGGAAGGGTGTGGTCGAGCAGACTGGTGGATGAAGTGGAAACGTCGGTGCCGGGTGAGTGGAGGTACTGACTCAGAAGTGTTGGACCTAAGTGATTCCTCAAAAATTCTGGCTCAGGAACCTATTCATGGAAGTTTTGGTGGTGGCTGGTTTTTGTTTTCTTTTTTAAGAAACATTGGCCTGAGTACACAGCATCAGGAAGTCTGTCTGTGTGGTCCCTCTCCTTCCTTAGTAGTATGGGAACGGAGCAGACCCTCCTCTTGGCTCACAGAGCTGTTGGAGAACAATCGTTTTGTAGCTTCTTCCAAGTGTATGCTCTCGGGTGAAATGTTCAGAATAGGAGGCTTTTTCTTTCAAGTGTGACTTTTCCTTCCCTGTCAAACAGTGGCCAGGATTTACCTCTCCACCACCTCTGGGCCGGCAAATCAGAGTCAAGTAGAAAGGACTCCCAGGAGAGGGGCTGCGTTAAATGACTTTCCTCTTTGCCTTCCTACCAGGGTAGATGTTTCTGGACCAGATGAAGCTTGAGGAGCCTTCCAGCTGTAAGATATTAGGATAGGACACTCCCGAGTCTGGATCTACAGAAGACTTGCCTGTCCTCTCCACACAATGTCAGGTGGGAGGCAGGGGCCTGGCTTGGACATGGGGCGACAGGCTCTCCAGGGGGACGGGGGTCTTATCCAGGAGGACACCCCGGTGGGAGGGAAGCAGGCTTGTTTTCCACGGACCTTCGAGGGTCACGTGGACCGTCCAGGTAAGAGGTGGAGGAAGGAGGAAGTCTTCTGATGGGCATCTGGGAGAGTTACTGCGACTCTCTTCTCAGTTTTCCTGAATCCCCGCCCTCTCCTTCCAGCCTGAAAATCCTCACTCACAGGTGGAGGGAGAGGCAAGGAGATGAAGTCTGGTTATGTCTTGTACACACAGCTGGCTTCCTTTTCCTTCCTCCAGAAAGTTGCACTTTGCTAGGTTTCTCCCCTCCCCCATCCATCCCACTCTAGATGGTCCAGTCCTTTTTGTTTGTTTGTTTTCCTGCGGTACGCGGGCCTCTCACCGCCGCGGCCTCTCCCGTCGTGGGGCGCAGGCTCCGGACGCGCAGGCCCAGCGGCCACGGCTCACGGGCCCAGCCGCTCCGCGGCACGCGGGATCCTCCCCTCCCGGACCGGGGCGCGAACCCGCGTCCCCTGCGTCGGCAGGCGGACTCTCGACCCCGGCGCCACCGGGAAGCCCGGCCCAGTCCTTTGTGCTGTCACTGTGAGCGGGAGAGGAAGGTGGAGGAGGGGTGTCTCCACTTGAATTTCCCCCTGGACGCTCCGCATTTTCTTCGTCTCCGACTTCTGGTCCTCCTTGGTTTTAGGAAGCCACATACCTTCTGCCGGTGGCCCCTTCTCAGCCCTGACTCCTAGCATGTGGCCCCAGGAGATCCTGGCCAAGTACCCACAGGTACAGCAGTCAGCCAGTGGGCGCCAGTGGCTCTGCTCCCACGCTGGGGCACCCCAGGGGACCCACCGCCCGCTGCAGGCTTCCTGGGAGGGGGGCCACTCCCCTGTCTTCATGCAGGGTCAGACGCCCCCATCAGAGACATCAGCATCTTAGCTCCACGTTCCCTGTGAATCGGGCATTAGGTTGGGGAACAAGCATGACACCCTGCTCTCAGTATTATGGGGACACAGAAATACGTCAAACGTGTTTCTTGCCTTGATTTTATCTTTGACCTCTGAGGAAAACAAGGAAAACTCTGAGAATTCAAGAGGGCCGTGGCCCCCGTAGCTGAGCGATGCGCACAGAAGCTTCCGGGGAGGGCGGCCTCTGGTCTGGGTCAGGGAGGCTAGGAGGCATGGCAGCAGCGCACACAGCCCCAGGCTGATCTTCCTACTCCTGGGTCTAGAAGGAAGAGGCAGGGGAGCAACCAGAGTTCTGCTATGATGAGTTCGGCTTCCGCGTGGACAAGGAAGGTGAGACGGCCCCTCGCGTGTAATCTCTCCACTGTCCTTGGGGAGGACCAGCTCCAGTGACTGATTACACTGCTGTGGCCTCGGGCTCTAGATGTTTTACCCAGATGTTGCAGAATCAAGGACAGAGCCACATCTGACGGTGATGCTGTTATAAGTATCTGGAATCCTTTGGGGTTTTTTTTTGGCCACGTTGCGCAGCTTGCGGGACCTTAGTTCTCCAACCAGGGATTGAACCCATGCCCTTGGCAGTGAAAGCACCGACTCCTAACCACTGGACCACCAGGGAATTCCCTGAGTTTTTTTTTTTAAGATTAATTTTATTGATCTTCATATAATAAAAGCAATAATGTTCATTATAGAGAATTTTAAAAGTACATCAAGATATAAAGATTAAAACAAATTAACCCATTATCCTACAACCTGAAGATAACTGCTGACATTTCAGTGTATTTTTTTCCTGGCTTTGTGTGTATCCATATGTAACTTTTCATAACTAAGATGATATCACATATGTTTTTACATTGCTCTTATATCTCTTAGCATTATTCCATGAGCATTTTTTCTGTCAGCTAAGACCTCTTTAAAGCATGTTTTTCAGCGGCTGTGTACTATCCTTGTAATTATAATGGACTTGTCTTTTTTTTTTTTTTAATTTTTAAAAAAATTTATTTTTGGCTGCATTGGGTCTTCATTGCTGTACGAGGGCTTCTCATCGCGGTGGCTTCTCTTGTTGCGGAGCACGGGCTCTAGGCGCGCGGGCTGCAGTAGCTGTGGCGCACGGGCTTAGTTACTCCGCGGCGTGTGGGATCTTCCTAGACCAGGGTTCGAACCCATGTCCCCTGCATTGGCAGGTGGATTCTTAACCACTGCGCCCCCAGGGAAGGCCCTGTCGTCATATTTTATAACCATTCTTCTGTAAGTGGGCCCCTAGGCCATTTCCATTATTTTCTACTGTAAAGACACCTGCTGTTGCCGAGTGGGCTGCTGGAAAGCCATCTGCCAGAACCCAGGGTAGCCTGTCACCAACCAGACGTTAACTGACTGACTGAGACCATTCATCTTCAGGCCACTCATATTCCCAGTTCTGATGAGTCTTCCTTGTTCTCTAGTTTGCAGGCAGACAGTCAGAAGGTAAAAGCTGGGCCTGAGAGGAGCACAGGGAACTTTAGTATTCTATATCTTGATGGGGACAGCGTTTAGACTGTCAGTGTTTAGACATTTGTTTATTGATACTCAACCAAGTGTACACTTAAAGTTTGTGCACTTTATGGGAATTCACTGAAGGTGAAGTTTCAGAAACTGGAGGCCAAGGGCATGGCTTTAAGATGAGTAAGGATGAGGCTCTGTGGGGTAGCCCCGCCCCACTGTGCATCCCCAGTGCCTCAAACAGAACCGGAGGTGGTCTTGGCCTCGTGAGTTCCCAGGCAGTAAACAAACAAACAAATTTATGCTGGGGGCAAGAAGAGGCTGGGAGAGGAGGGGAGGTGGGAGGCATTTGAACAGAGACTGGGAGGAAGTGAGGCAGTGAGTGTGGCCAGGAAGGGGGATAACAGGTGCAGAGGCCCTGAGGTGAGTGGATTTGTGGGAAAGAGCTGGGGTGGAGGGAGCAGGGCGCGAGGAGGCGGGGTCGGGCGCTGTGTCTGCGTGACAGGCTCTGAGCTGTGACAGGGCTGTGAGCAGCCTCTAGGGAGGCAGGGCAGGACTAGGAGGCCGGTGAGGAGGCTGTCGCTCTAACCCAGACAAGAGATGGTGGCTTGGACTAGGGCCGTAGTTTGAGGGGCAAGAGGGCTGAGGTTCTGCCTGTGCTCTGAAGAGGAGGAGCCTGAGCACCTGGTGGGGGGTGGCCTCGCGGATCTGGTTTGGGGGTGAAAGCGAAGAGTTCGCGCTGGCTGTTCGGGGTGCCACGGGAGATGGTTGGAAAGGTGGCCCTGGCTTTCGGCGGTGAGATCCGGGCGGCGGACCCAGAGCCCAGTCCTGTGCTCTCGGGGCACAGGCGGCGGGGATCGCTCTCCCTCCTCCCTCACAGGCGCAGACGGCGCCCCCCGCCCAGGCCAGCTACTGGAGGACCCCCCCCAGAGGCTGCGCTGGCAGGCCCATCTGGAGTTCACCCACAACCACGACGTGGGGGACCTCACCTGGGACAAGATTGCCATCTCCCTGCCCCGCTCGGAGAAGCTCCGCTCCCTGGTGCTGGCCGGGGTGCCCCACAGCATGAGGCCGCAGGTGAGGCGGGGCCCGCGGGGGCCAT
>RJWK010035444.1:0-12885 GCA_004363435.1 Platanista minor | reverse complement strand
GAGTTTTGAAAAGAACCTTGCTCCAGAAGAATGTTTTTCCCCCTTGTATATTTTTAAACAAAATCCAAGAACAGAATGAAGAACTTGGGCTGATTATTGACTCAACATATACTGGCCGCTATTATAAGCCAGAGGGCTTACCAGAAACTATTCCTTATTTAAGAATTTGTACAATTGGGCATCAGGTGCCAGATGATGACACTATTTTTAAATTCCAATGTGCTGTGAATGGGTTTTTGAAAGAAAATAAAGATAAAGACAGACTTATTGGTGTCCACTGCACCCATGGTTTAAACAGGACGGGCTACCTCATCCCCAGAAGTATATACAGTGTGGCAGTTACTGTAATCTCCTCCCCCTTGCAAACAGCCACTCTAGAATCTTGGACCTCTAGGATTCGCTGTCTTGCATGCTTGGGTGCAAGGCCAAGCGAAATGAAGAGGAGAATAATGAGAGAAAGAAGAGGACCTTGGTGGAGAACTGGGAGCAGATAAGGTGAAAGGGCACAGGAGAAAAGAGATTCATGCAGACTGTTTGGTTTCTGTGGGAAAAAAGTGGACACACTTTGGCCTCATTTTGTATTCCCTGAACAGACAGTCATAGATCTAAGTAGCTCGATAGTGCAGCAACTGCCATGAATTCTGTACACTAAAGAGAACAGTCTTACATATATTTCTCATTTTGTTTTATGTCATATTACCTTATTTATAGCATTCACTGGTATGTTTGTAGAATACAGATTTTTTAAAATGCTCTGATTTTGTCTACATGGTTATTTCCTTGTCATATTTTTAAGGACTCCAACATTGTACGACATAGTGCATGTTTTTCTCTTGACGATTGTTTATCTTGAAGCATCATGAACTAACTTGACCTGTTGGATTTTGTGGAGAAACTTTCAAAAGGGTCTGTGAAAAAGGCACTGTGGTGAGTCGCATTATGCACCCAAGCGTAAGGAGCAGATATCTGCCGTCAGCCCAACTTGGCCTGGATTGCCTCTGTTTTAGTTCCCGTGGTTAGTGCTTTTCTCCCTAACCACTCTTGTGACTGCGATAATGTGAGTAAGGGCTGAGTTGCTAATGATTGATATGTGAGGTAAGCTGGTTTGAGGGAGGAAATTATGGATCTAGTCATTTTCCTTGGTGGTAAGCTTTCAGGGAGGCGTGCAAAGATTGATCTTTCTGGGGACTTTTCTAGTACCAGGAAGATATCCCATAGATGGGACCTCCAAAGACACA
Source organism: Platanista minor (assembly GCA_004363435.1). Taxonomy (NCBI): domain Eukaryota; kingdom Metazoa; phylum Chordata; class Mammalia; order Artiodactyla; family Platanistidae; genus Platanista; species Platanista minor. The sequence continues at coordinate 11,647 of RJWK010035444.1, read as the reverse complement.
CATTTAATTTTTAGGCCTGTTTTTCCTATTATGAGCTATGAGTTTTTTCACTGATAGGGATGATGCTTATCTGAGAAGAAATTGTGAAAGGTGTTGTAGTATAGAGATGTGGCTTAAGCTTTTAAGTTTTCTTCAAGGTTTTCCCCCTAAGCTTCATACTTCAGATGGCCTACTTACATGATACTAGTATGTGATGTGAGGCTAACAACTTACTAAATACCTGTGAGCCAGATCAGTGTCTCTTTTCTCCATGTTTCCATGGAAATCAAGGGACCCATAGCTACTGCAGGTTAGGGTGGGTGGTGTGAGATTGTGGGGAGTGTGGTAGGACAAATTTTGGTATCAGTAAACGTTTACATATTAAAATATTCAGTTCCAACATTCAATTCTATTTAGGCAAACCCTTAGTTAGGCTTTTCCTGGTTCCGAGCCTGTGTAACTTCTTTTCTCTCCCTAGTTCCAGCCATTTAACTTTAGCTTGCAGGCTCAGCAACATCTTAACCTCTAAAAGAATCTTACATGTAGGAGGAAGAAACTAAAGAGCTCTATTTCAACCCTTAGGAACATCAGGCCCTACCCTGTCCTAAACCTTTATTCTTATAGTTAGGGTATTGTCTTGTCCCGTATACCCTCTTCCTGCATTTTGAACCCAGTTAACCATCAGGTTAACTGAGACATGTCTTGGTGTAACATCCCCAGTTCATCTACCCCTGAGGCTCTCCTTAACTCTTCCCACTGTCACACTGTGATTTCATTAAATACTGGAATCCCTCAAACCCTTGCATGGTACCTGAGGCCCTATCAGATACCGGTAGATTTTGTTAGTGTCAAATACTTAGCTGTCTGATTCTCCAAATATCCCTTGCTCCTATATTTTCCATCCCAGCATACTACATACCCATTAAGGCATTGTTTTATCTCATGTTGGACCCACTCCCATCCATTCAGAGGCCTACTCTTTGCTAGTTCCCATACTTTCTGGAAACCCTGTTATGGCCAGGTCTGGATTTTTTTGTGTTCCCACCCAAAGCCTGTATCTTTTAGCAAGCTGGAACTATAAGACCAACATAGATTTTCTAGTTTCTGATAGATTTATGTCACAATTTGTACACTGTCATGTCTATAGATATTTGTATCATTTGTACTTTTTGGCCATTACATGCCTATTGGATATTCTGCATAAATTGTAAAAGGATATTTTATAATTTAGCACCAAATGGAATGTGCCTAATTGTAAGTTTGTAAACTATGTTGTGCTAACTTGTATCTTTTCTTTATCCAAATAGTAATTTACTACTATTGTCCCATTTTTAATTATGTGGAAGTTTTCAGAATTGTAAATAAATGCCTGTGGATTGAAAAAAGAAAAATTAACTAACTCAAAATAGGTGGTACCAGATACAAAATCATGCTACGAAATTCTGATACAAATTCAAAATGTACAAAAGGGGCTTCCCTGGTGGCACAGTGGTTGAGAATCTGCCTGCCAATGCAGGGGACACGGGTTGGAGCCCTGGTCCGGGAAGATCCCACATGCTGCGGAGCAACGAAGCCCGTGTGCCACAACTACTGAGCCTGCGCCCTAGAGCCTGCGAGCCACAACTACTGAAGCCAGCACGCCTACAGCCCGTGCTCTGCAACAGGAGAAGCCACTGCAATGATAAGCCCGTGCACCACAACAAAGAGTAGCCCCTGCTTTCTGCAACTAGAGAAAAGCCCACGCGCAGCAACGAAGACCTAACGCAGCCAAAAATAAATAAATTGACAAAATGCATAAAAGGATATGATAAAGAGTAACTCTTTCTCTTGTCTTCAAGTCCACTCCCAAGTACCACCACTGCTAAACCTACAAGTGTAGAGATTTCTCTTTTAATACAGATGGTAGCATGTATACACGCTGTTTCACATCGCGCTTTTTCCACTGAACAGTGTATTTTGAAGACTGTTCTCAACTGGTTCTTTTTTTTTTTTTTTTTTTTTTTTTTTGCGGTACGCGGGCCTCTCGCTGCTGCGGGCTCTCCCGTTGCAGAGCACAGGCTCCGGACACGCAGGCCCAGCGGCCGCGGCTCACGGGCCAGCCGCTCCGCGGCACGTGGGATCCTCCCGGACTGGGGCACGAACCCGCGTCCCCTGCATCGGCAGGCGGACTCTCAACCACTGCGCCACCAGGGAAGCCCTAATGGTTCTTTTTAATGGCTGCATAATATACCACTATATGGCTGCACAACAATTTATTTAACAGGGTCCTACTGATGGGCTCTTACATTGTTTTTAACCTTTGGGTACACAAAGAATGCTGAGATGAATCTCCTTGTGTGTAAGTTATTTCATACATGTGAAAACATAACTGTAGTATAAATTCCTAGGTGTGGAATTGCTGGGGTAAAGGATAGGTGTATTTTATTTATTTATTATAAATTCATTTTATTTATTTATTTTTGGCTGCGTTGGGTCTTCGCTGATCCAAGCGGGCTTTCTCTAGCTGCAGTGAGCAGCTACTCTTTGTTGCAGTGCAGGGGCTTCTCACTGTGGTGGCTTCTCACTGCAGAGCACAGGGTCCAGTAGTTTCTGCATGCAGGCTCAGTAGTTGTGGCTTGTGGGCTCTAGAGTGCAGGCTCAGCAGTTGTGGCACATGGGCTCAGCAGTTGTGGCTCACGGGCTCTAGAGCGCAGGCTCAGTAGTTGTGGCGCACAGGCTTAGCTGCTCCATGGCATGTGGGATCTTCCCGGACCAGGGCTTGAACCTGTGTCCCCTGCATTGGCAGGCGGATTCTTAACCACTGCGCCACCAGGGAAGCCCCTGTATTTTAAATTTAAAGAGTACTGGCAAATTGTGCTCTACAGAGGCTGTAATTTTGTTTTTTTGTTTGTTTTTTTTTTGGCCACTCCACATGGCTTACAGGTGTTTTTTTTGTTGCTTTTTTTTTTATAAATTTATTTTCCTTATTTATCATTTTTGGCCGCATTGGGTCTTTGTTGCTGTGCACGGGCTTTCTCTAGTTGCAGCGAGCGGGGGCTACTCTTTGTTGCGGTCTGCGGGCTTCTCACTGCAGTGGCTTCTCTTGTTGCGGAGCACGGGCTCTAGGCACGCGGGCTTCAGTAGTTGCGGCTCACAGGCTCTAGGGTACAGGCTCAGTAGTTGTAGGGCATGGGCTTAGTTGCTCCACGGCATATGGGATCTTCCCGGACCCGTGTCCACTGCATTGGCAGACAGATTCTTAATCACTGAGCCACCAGGGAAGCCCAGCTTACAGGATCTTAGTTCCCCAACCAGGGATTGAACCCCGGCCCTGGCAGTGAAAGCACTAAGTCCTAACCACTGGACTGCCAGGGAATTCCCTAATTTTGATGTTTTAAAAATTCACCTCCTCTGTGCCAGGAGTTACATTTTTAGACCAATCCCAGCACTAGGAGAGGTCCTATAAAGAGTCTTGGAGATCATATTTTTCAGATTACAGACAGAGCAATCCCATCCTGGTAGGACAGATCTGGGCACAGGCTACTGCCTGCCTGGCCAGGAAAAAGGGGACCACAGATCAGACCCCTTGGCATGGATGGAGCCTCAACACCCCGTCCTGGGGCCTGGAAGTCCTCGGGGCTCCTGGGAAGTGCTACTTACATTCTCCTGGGTGCCAAGATCTGGTTTGTGCCAGGTTTCAATTTTAATCAGAAAGTCTTCTTTCATGTACTCATTCTGGAAGTGGGAAAAAAATACACTACAGTCACCAGGCTCAAAGTTGGAGAATAACCATCCCCCCTACTTGCTCACGGGCAGTAGTCGAGAGACCCCAACCTCTGCCTTATGGTATCAGCTAACTGTTCCAGGAGCCCACAGTACGCCGGGTGAGTGTTATCTCGTTCAATCCGCACCCCCGCCTGCGACGGCCGTAGTAATACCACCCTCATCTTACAGTCAAGGAAAGTTACGTTCCAAGGCGTGAGGGGACTTGTCCAATGGCACAGAGATAACGACAGAGCTGGGCCTCAAACTCAGTTGTGTCTGGCTTCAAAATCCATGTATCTCTCTTATTTGCCTCATGCACAGGGTGTAACGGCTGACTGGCAGCGTGGGAAGAGCACGGGGAGACTTCCCAGCCAACCAAACGTGTTCCCCACCCGCGCCTGTTCTCCCCATCCAGGCTTTTGCTAATTTAACCCTTCATGTTAATTATCAGCTTCCTCCCTTAGTGCCTTTAAAAAGTTGGAACTTCTCAAAGGAGGAACACGTTAACCCCCTAACTCCTCAGTGGGAATTAGGTTCCCAGAAACTTCCTACATTTACCAGCAGGGACAAGGCACCTGCATGAGGACGTTGAAGGGTGGAGAGAAGGGGCACTGACAGAGGGGCTGGGCCTGGAAAAGAAACCTTGCTGATTTCTCAATTTTGCCAAGGGTCAGTGCTCAGTGGGGTCAACAAACGCCCCAGTGGGAAAGTCACAATCGGGTCAGCTGAACTGAAGCTTCTTGTACAACCCTGGGAAGGCCAAGCCTGGGGCAAGCAGGGGAGAGCCTTGTGTCATTCTGTACACGTGAGACCTGGGGCTAGTATGCCACAGTCCTGACTGCTGCACCTACAAAGCCACCTGCCAATGTAGCTTCAAGCAAGAGGCCATTCTGCCAATTAACAAGTTCCTCATTAGGACTGAAAGGATTAAGCTTCAAAAGCTCCAAAAGTCACCCAAGAGAAAGAGAGGAATACCCAGGAGTCTCCGGGGAAGTTCCATTTTTATTTTTCCTTTTCTTATAAATCATCTACAGTTCCAACCCCCCTGAAAATACTTACTGTAATAACTGCTCCAGGCAAGGACATGGAAAAAAGAAAGAAAAAGATTAATGAGGATAAATAAAATATCCACCCCTCACCCACAGGGAGCACAGAAGCAAAGAATTCTCCACTCCCTGGGGCACTCCACAGTCACTCTCCAAGCCCCAGCGAGTACATCTGGTACCTCAAATGCAGCAACTCTCAAGTTTCACTCATACAAAAGTCCCCAAAGACCAAATATGGAATTTAATTAAAGCGATGCCACTACAGGCTCCTCAGGACTCTTCCCAGTTGGGCAAAGACAGGGAGCATTTCTGATGAGCTGAAGCGTGGAGTCCCGCTGCTCTGCCGTCGGAGTGTCACCTGGTGTCTCCCCACCCCCACTTCCCGGGGCACAGAGCAGGGCACTGTAGGCCAGGCACTGTCTATCTGCCCTCTGCATCCTTCCTCTCACTGTAACCAAACCTCTCACCCTCCACACTCCTGATCATTGTAATGAGACCCCCTCGGAAAGCACCGTTCAATTATTTATCAGAGAAAATGACTGCAGCTCTAATGTCACTGGGAAACAGACTAGTCCTCCTCCTGACTACAGCCCAGATCATTCTGTACCCTCTGACTTTAGCAGTTATCGCAATTTCAGATGGATGCCACACTGCCCCATCTGACAGTACATGGGGCTAACAGTCAAATTCCATAACTCCAAAACTGAAACTAAGGTTACCTCTGAGACTGAGATGAGGAGAATTTGAAATATAAGGGATAAGATCCACCTTGTATAGAAACGACCCAAGAGACTATCAGTAATTTCCCTGAATCCAACGAAAAATACTTGCAAGAAAGCATCAGATCAAGATTATAACTAAAAGGGCTATTGAAATAACTGCCCTGTTATTAGTTTAACAAAAAAGGAAATGAAGGGTATAATATCCATTGAGGGCGAGTCCAAAGAGACCAGTTTGGCAGAAATTCTCCAGCACTGTCCTGGGAGCAAGAGCCCTGGGCTGTGTACGTGGCACATCTAGCAGCCCCATCCTGAGTGTCAGGTTGGCCTGGTTTGATGACACTAGCCCCCAAGGTTCTCCCACTAACCACCTGATTCTGAGTCTATGCTCTCCGAGCAACATTCTCCTAGTTTGGCCTCTGTTGGGACAGAAAGTGCTAATCAACAGACACAAGGCGGGATTTCCCTGGTGGTGCAGTGGTTCAGAATCCCCCTGCTAATGCAGGCGACATGGGTTTGAGCCCTGGTCCAGGAAGATCCCACATGCTGCAGAGCAACTAAGCCCATGCGCCACAACGACTGAGCCTGCGCTCTAGAGCCCATGAGCCACAACTACTGAGCTCGCGTGCCACAACTACTGAAGCCCATGAACATAGAGCCCGTGCTCCACAAGAGAAGCCACCGCAACGAAAAGCCCATGCACCATGAGGAGGGGCCCCCCCTCACTGCAGCTAGAGAAAGCCCGCGTGCAGCAACGAAGACCCAATGCAGCCAAAAATAAATAAATAAATTTGTTTAAAAAAAAAAACACACACACACAGACACAAGGGTCTGATCACTTAAGCAAGTGGATGTTTTCACTACATGTTGGCTTTCTGATTATAATTTGGTTTCCTATGCAGAAGAGTCCACAAGGAAAGAATGCCCTACTCAGCAAACAGGAATATCTGGTTTTCATTAGTAATTCTGTATTTCAATATAACTTAATATATTGGCATTTGGGGGTTTTGTATATCAGGTCTTTCTGAGATCCTGAGAAACAGATCCATTCAGTTCTGACAAATTAGGTTTGTGAACCTACAAGGGTGATCACCCTCCCTGGCCTTTAATGCCAATGTGGGTGACCAAACAACCTTTTCCAATCTTCTCTAGCCTCAATGCCTCCAAACACCTCTCTAGCCTCCAAACACCTCTGCATTCGGAGCCTTCCCTTTTCTTCAAACTGCAACCCTGTGTACACTGGAAAAGTCTCAGGAAACCCTCTGCAGTTGGAAAACAGGGCTCTCCAATGAGACCAGTCAGGTACTTTTTAAAAACTATGGCTTTGGGACTTCCCTGGCGGTCCAGTGGTTAAGACTCCGTGCTTCCAAGGCCGGGGGCAAGGGTTCGATCCCTGGCTGGGGAGCTAAGATTCCACATGCCATGCGGCACTGCTATAAACAAACAAACAAACCATGGCTTTATTGAGACTGTATTCAGCCCAGGGTTAAGGTTACAGGAAGAGGAAGGAGGAGAAACATTTATTTTCCTCCTCCTACTTTCTTTCTTTTTTTTTTTATGGAACACTTCATGAATTTGCGTGTCATCCATGCACAGGGGCCATGCTAATCTTCTCTGTATCGTTCCGGTTTTAGTACATGTGCTGCTAAAGCAAGTGTCTCTTCCTTTCACTCACAGACCCAGTCCCATCTTACCCCCTCCTCATGTCCCAGGTCATGAGCATCAGGGGAAAAGAAACAGAGAAATAAGGTAAGAGGATAGAAAGAGCTGATAATAAGTAGAGTATTCCACAGCCAACTGCATTCCACTGAGAACAAGGTTAGAGCCTTCCAAAAGGCATGTGGAGTTTCACTCCACACTCCTTTATCCAGCTCACCTCAAACTCTGATCTACTTAGGCCAACCTAAGAGTCTGAACTAATAATCTTTCTCCCACCAGCCCCCAGAAGTAACTGGACATAGCCTTCCTTCTTCATACCTCTTTTTAAAAGAGCAATGGCTAACTGAACAGATCTAAGATTCAAGACATTCATTCTGGGCTTCCCTGGTGGTGCAGTGGTTAAGAACCCCCATGCCAATGCAGGGGACATGGGTTCGATCCCTGGTCCGGGAAGGTTCCCACATGCCGCGGAGCAACTTAGTCCGTGCGCCACAACTACTGAGCCTGCGCTCTAGGGCCCGCCAGCCACAACTACTGAAGCCTGTGCACCTAGAGCTCGTGCTCCACGACAAGAGAAGCCACCGCAATGAGAAGCCCGCGCACCGCAACGAAGAGTAGCCCCCCCTCACCGCAGCTAGAGAAAGCCCGCGCTCAGCAACGCAGCCAAAAGTAAAATAAATAAATTTACATAAAAAAAAGAAGACATTCATTCTGTATGATGCTGGGTTGTGACTGTAAAGTCAGCACCCATTGAAGAAGCCAACCTCCTCTCCCCTACCCTCTGCCTCTCCTCTTCACAGAGTATTTAGAAATTACATTTTTCTTCTTCTGGCCAAGGATCAGAAGATGCGAATGAACACGTGGCATCTAGAAAAATGCCCGTGTCAGCTGCAGCACACTCTCCCCAGAATTACAGAGGACAGTGGCACCTCTCAGTCGGCACAAGCTGTGTACCCAGAACCCCGCCCCAGGCAGGCAGCAGTCCACCCTATCCGTTTGCCTCCTTTATGCCAAGTTGGCTGAGGTTCTTACGACACACGCTCAATGCAACTCTCTTACACATCAAGAAAGTTCACCTTTGGCCCTAGACCAGACACACCCAGCCACTGTGCACACTGTCTTTTAAGAAAGTGTGTATGTGCCTCTTTTCCAAGAATTGAACAGCTTCCTGCCTGATGCTTAGGGAATAGTGATGTTTGCATTTTCAGCTACAGCAATAAAACTCTAAGCATTACACATCCCAGGTCCCGCCAATGACTGTGCATCTCCTGATACAAGGTTCTTGAACCTGTGTAGGATTGAAGAGAGCAATGACCCTGTGATCTAGACTTTAGCCATTCCCAAAGTCAACGGGATAAGGACCACACGTATCTTCCTCAACAGATACAATCTAGGGAGTGCCAGGTCCCAACAAATAAGAGAAGTGTAAGCAGAGGCCGGCAGGAGGACCCCACAGGCAGACTGTCTGTGCCAACAAATGTAGACTGGCTGGGGGAAAAGCCACTTAACCCACAGTCGGCTTCCAGGGAACCTCTAGAGACCCCCCACTAGAATCCCAGAATGTCTACAATAGAAAGTTCTCTGTGAAGGTTCAAATCTTTCCTTTCTAGAAACTCCAGATAGGAGACTACGGAAGATTAAGAGAATAATTCCACTCCTATTCCCACCTTCAACTATAGAACATGCTGGTCTAGGAAGTTCCCTGGTGGTCTGCTAACTAGGACTCGGTGCTTCCACTGCCAAGGTCTGGGTTCAATCCCTGGTCAGGGAACTGAGATCCCACAAGCAACATGGTGCAGCAAAAAAAAAAAAAAACCAAACCATGCTGGTCTAGTGGAAGCCACTGATTCAGGGCTCGGACTGCAGGTGTTATATAACATACTTGGGGGCTAGCTGTTTCTAAATCCTTTGTCATCAAACATTGGGTTTATTTCAACTTTTCCCCAACAACATCAGGGTTTTCATTGCTATGTTTTCTTGGTGTCTAGGTCTGGCCCTTCTCCAGCGCAGGAAGGTCACCCTGCAAGGCCCCTTCCTATGACTGCCTCTCTCAAAAGTCCCTGGGCCTCACTGCTGCTTTTCAAGCCAAACATGAATACATCCTATTAAAACTGGAAATTTCAGTATCTAACAATAAGGGAGTAGCTTAAAAAGATCCCAGTACATTCATACAATGGAATACTATGCAACTATTAATAAATTTTAAACAACAGACTATATGTAGTGACAGAGAAAAGGTTTCCCATTTACTGAGTAAAAATGAACAATTTAATAATTAGTATGATTTGACCCAAAATTTGGCTGAAAAACGTGTCTGGAGACTTTATATACACGTGTATATGAAAGCATTTTAAAAAAGGATTAGAAAGACACTAAAATGTTAACAGTGACTAGAAATGAAAGGATCATGGGTGATTATTTTCTTGTTTATATGTATTCTCCAAGACAGAGAATATTACTTTTGTAATCAGTAAAAACCAAAATTATCATACCATCCCCAAATAGGAGGGATTGGTTCTATGCCATCTTGGGCCATGGCTACTTGGTGGTTCCCACCCAGCTGGCTGCCAAATTGCACTAGACAACACAGGCACTCACCACCGGCCTGAAGGGAGGCCCAAAGCTCATCCTTCCACTGGCTTAATCTGGAAAATGAAGGTGGGACACAAAACCCCAATTCACTGCCACCCCTGGGCCTACTTGACCACACCCTCCATCCACCGTGGGGCCCAAATTCCAGCTCTGCACTCACCTGTTCTGCAATAAGGGTAGGCATTCCACGCTTTTTCATGTATATTCAGGGCTCCCTCAGGGGCCAGCATTCGAACAAACGTGGGCACTTTGCTGTAGTGAGAAAAGGGTTATGAAGGGAAACAGAGGAGAGAGAAGACAATGGGCTAGGGACTTCCCTGGTGGCACAGAGGTTAAGAATCTGCCTGCCAAGGCAGGGGACACGGGTTCGAGCCCCGGTCCGGGAAGATCCCACATGCCGCAGAGCAACTAAGCCCGTGCGCCACAACTATTGAGCCTGCGCTCTAGAGCCTGCAAGCCACAACTACTGAGCCTGCTCACCTAGAGCCCGTGCTCTGCAATAAGAGAAGCCACCGCAATGAGAAGCCCGTGCACCACGACGAAGAGTAGCCCCCACTCACCGCAACTAGAGAAAGCCCGCACGCAGCAACAAAGACCCAACACAGCCAAAATTAATTAATTAATTAATTAAAAAAAAAAAAAAAAAAAAAAAAAAAAAGAAGACAATGGGCTTCTACTGCACATTCTCCAGGCTGCAGCTCCAGCTTCTTTGTGGGGAGTTGACCTGCAAGTTCCCCTGAGACCAGCAGGTTACTCTTGCGTGTGAAAAGCCACCTGTCAGAGCCCGACACCCCAGCTCAGCTGGCTACTAACATCCACCCACAACTTGGCCCCCTACCCGCCAGGAACAGGACAGCGGGTGAGGCCCCGGGCTACCGGCCACGGCTTATCAGTCCTTACGCTATCATTACGCACTCTTCCAGAGCTTACTGGGCCCAGGGCATGGTACTACACATTGCAAGGATGAGATGTCTTCAAGAGTGGACCAGAGTGACTGGCTGACTAACCTGGAATATGGGATCCAAGATGACTTGATCTGCTAGGGTCAGTTCTGGGCAGCCAGGAGGGCCTCAGGGCCATCTGCCTCCCAGGACAAAATATTTTCTTCCATTCAATTCTTATCTCAGGTTACAGAGCAGCAGGTACCTATGAGCTTTTTTTGTTTTTTTTTTGTTTAAAAAAAGGTATGTGTATTCCTCTGCCTCAGCTTTTAACTGGTAATGTACGCAGTCTTAGCAGGCTCCAACAACCTCATCAGCTTACTGCCTGAGGCCTAAGAAAAAGAGCTACCTCCAGGACACAGCTAACTCCGAACACACAAAGCAGCCCACTGAGATCCACTCACTCTTGGCCACACTCATTCAGGTAAGTATTTCTATGAGTTAGGCACCACGATGCATGTAAAAATCACACAGACATGGCTCCTGCCCTTACGGAGCTTCCGTTCTAGTGAGGAGTGGAACTAACCAGGCAGAGCACTGTGAGAACACGGTGCATGGGGAGGCTCCCCAGGGAAAGGAAGGTTTACAGAGAGTAGCGAGTGGGTAGGACTGAGCTAGACAAGAGGAAGGGAGTGGGGTGGGAAAAGCTGGGGGGAAGAGAGAGAAGTTCAGAGTAGCTGGTGTAAGGTATGAGGTGGGGAATACAGGAGAACAAGCAGAGGCTGGGTCATAAAAGATCTTGTAGCTGCATCAAAGAGGATGGACTTGGGCTTCCCTGGTGGCGCAGTGGTTGAGAGTCGGCCTGCCGATGCAGGGGACACGGGTTCGTGTCCTGGACCGGGAGGATCCCACATGCCACGGAGCGGCTGGGCCCGTGAGCCATGGCCGCTGAGCCTGCGCGTCCGGAGCCTGTGCTCCGCAGCGGGAGAGGCCACAACAGTGAGAGGCCCGCCTACCGCAAAAAAAA